>JAUNZO010002261.1:0-96427 GCA_031894775.1 Chloris gayana
GTATGGGCGCGGCTTGGCGTAGTATGTGATGGAGACCGATCGAGTACGCGCGATGGAGAGGGGGCTATGGCTGGTCTTATACCGGTAGTCCCGGGGAGGTGTGGTGAGGAGACAAGGTCTCACAACCATCCGGCTCAAGGGAACGAAGCTACCCGATGACGGGTGTACACGTCGGGTGAGTGGAAATCCTAGTGGGCGCGTACAAAGCTGGAGGAAATCATGAACCGCCTTGGAAGTGATCTCCCGGCCGCACACCGAAGGAAGTGTGTAAGTGCTTGGCCGGCACGGGCATGATGGAGGTTTTTAGTCCACCCGGCAACAAGGGATGGAATCACTTTCTTGTGGTGAATTGTGTACAACCTCTCGCAGAGTGAAAATCGTCATGACAGCCGTGCTCACGGTCAAGAGCGGCATGGACCCTCACGCGGATTAGAGGGATGGTAATGATTTGGAGGCATGGTTCTCGGGAAGGAGACATGCGTGGTTCGGATAGTTGATGGATCTCTGGAATTACATCACATAGTAAATAGCCTCGCTTAATTAATGAACTAGACATAGATGCTTCTATGCCTTAAACCCTGTGTTAGCCTTTCTTGACTGGCCAATCATGTCATACTTTCCCCCACTTGCTGAGTAAGTAATGTACTCATACATTTGTTGCCACTCTTTTTGCATCATGCCACATTTCATAAGTGAAGGCTGAAGGTACATCATTCCAGGAGACGATGAAGTGGTGGTCTAGGCCTGCGGTCTTCCGGTCGACTTCTCGTGGGAGCCGAAGGACGCCAACGCTTAGTTTAATTTCCGCTGCAATGTAATCTTTTACTTTAGACCTACGGGTCCTTGATGTAAATATTTAATGAATTATTAAAGATATTGTTCTTTTATCACATAATTTGTCCTGTTGCGTGAAAACTTGATCCCGGGCACGCATATAGTTGAATCCGATTTCGGTTATTGAAATCGGGTGTGACGAAGGGCGGAGGAGGGCGTGGCGAGGTCGGGAGGGGCGCGCGTGCCGCGTCGCCGGGAAAGGCGAGGAGGGCACGGGGAGATCGGGGAGGGCGGCGTCGGGGAGAGGTGGCGGAGCCGCGTTGCTGCGCGCACACGAGAGAGAGAGAGAGAGAGAGAGAGCGGCTGGGACCGGGAGTTGGGACTTCTCCTCTCAAACCCTAGGATTTCTATATATATAGAAGCGGGCTCAAATAGGCTTTAAGCTAGGTTTGTGGTGCACACTAATAACGGGCACAAATATGATGTCACTATGCCCGCTATTACAAAGCTATTTTCAATATCGATCGTTGCTGATATCATTGTGCCCGCTATTATCGGCCATTTTCAATATCGGTCGTCGATGATGTCATCATTGCCCGCTATTACGGTGGACACTACAATAGCGTTAACCACGATGACGTCAGCGACTACACACTGTAATAGTGTATTTTCTTGTGCCCGCTATTACTGAAAAATACGAGATGTTATTATAGGCTTCTTTTGTAGTAGTGCCAACTGCTGCGACCTTTCCGGTACGCATTCCCCGCCCCTTCGTCCCCTTCAATTGATGTTGAAATGTGAGTAGCGGTTATCTGTTCATAGGAAATTTTTTTGGTTTGGATGTGTCTGCTATAGATCTGCATTAGATTCCAGGGTATGTGTCTGCTATAGATCTGCATTTGGTTCGCTACAATTGTACACGGTCCTCTTGCGGTATATAAGTGGGTGCGTAGTATCGATCAATTGGCGGCGGTCACGTGAGGGTCGAGGCAGCGGGCGACGGGTGGCTGGCTCGCACGGAGACGCAAGCGACGGGAAATGGTCGGGTGAGGGTCAGGGCAGCTCGTGAGGCGACCCGGCCAAAGCCCAAACCATCGGGCGAGGGTTGGGGCCCACGTGGCTGGCGATCGGTGCGGCTGCCACGTGCGATGAGCGCGGGATATGGTGTGAGGTGGTGAAAAGGACTCATTTCTTTTACACCAGTTCCGGATAGCGATTTTCTAGAAGTAGAGATTGGCCATCAGGCGATAGAGGATTAACAGGGATAGAGTTTCTGATAGGGCATCAGTTGGAGCCTTGTTTCACCCATTTCCTCCAAATTGTGGAATAGATGTCTGGTAGGGGACCGGTTGGAGTTGGTCTTAGGGAGCCCAGTCATATGTGACCGACAGTTTAGCTTCTGCTAAGTGCCTCTGCTGCAAAAGAAAAAAGACAAAGCTAACTAAACCGGTGTAATGAACATTTTTTTTGTTGATACAGATGCTTTTACTTAATTTTTGAGAGCACTTGGACTCTATTTTTGGTTTTTAGCTGTATGATATAGGTTTAGTTAGCTATTTACCAAAGAGTCTTCAAACTTTTTCACAGCATATAGTTCATAATAACTTTTTCATAGCTTACAACAACTTTTTCTTAGCTCACACTGAACCAAACAGACCAGATAGCTTATAACTTCTTCACAGCGCCCACAATAACTTTTCCACCTTTACAACAGTTTTTTCACAGCCCACAACAGAATAAATAGACCCTAGATTTTAGGTATCTAGGGAAGATTCACTTGGAAGACTCCACGGTTGAATGAATAAACCTGGAAAATCCCTAACCAAAGAGCTACTAAACTTAAGGTATTATTTATTTCTTAATTCTCTTAACACAATGGAACAAGCAGGTATTCGGACAGGCATTTATGGAGGCAATCTGAACTAATCCTGTCTCCCCTGCTTGCTTCCTGTTTTCCCCGTATTGTCTTCACCAGCCAACTTCTTCCCCTGTGCAGTGTATTAAAAAAAGGAAGACTGAGAGGCATGAAAATTTAAAAAACAGGCAGATCAGGTGTACGCATGTGTGCCATTCACTGCAGTTAAACAACATATATATGCTGCCTATCCTTGCAGATTTTTGTAATTTTAAAATCAATGAAATATTTTCTATTATATATACTTGAAAATGTGTTGGAAGTATAACGATATACCACTGTTAAGCTTGCCTTGTGATACCTGTATCCCTGAAACAATGCCGAACATATAAGAGAAATGAACCAAGTGAATAAGGCCAAGCCTTATTATATGTGATGCCAAATGAACCATGTATAGTAGCATTCTTACTTTGTCTGTTCTATATATATAATCGCAGTATGTGAAAATAGGAGCTAAGTTGCTCTGGCGTCCTTGTAGTCGATGATGGTAATCATGGAATTCTGCACCTCCATAGAATGGGATGAACCGTTTGGGGTTGAACGGGAAGTCATAACTGCATGCGTATATACATTTACGATAAATTCGTTATGTTGGCAAGAGTTCTCATTCATACACAGATCGATAGAACATATTATAATTACCCGCTGTGTGATTCAATGTTCTCGATGGCGCGGACTGCATACCACAGCCAATGTACGGTGATATGACAAGGAACAATGACGAGGTAAACAATTATAGTGATGGTAGAGACATTCAAATCAGCCCAGTGAGCGTAAACTGCGTTAAAGCCTGTGGGTGCTCTGAGTTCGTGGTGGACATAATGGATGTTGCGGTAGGCCCACTTGGTGTGCAGAAAGCGGTGGATCCAGTAGGAGAGATAGTCTTCCAGCAAAGCGTAAACCACCAGCTTTGCTACTACCTCACCCGCAGAGGGCAACGGAATCCCTGTCCGCACCCCAGCTATCTGTTACCATACGTGCGTCGTTTAGAATAATACAAAATTAAGGTTAGTTCTAATATATTTTTGTCTCTGATCAGTTACAATGACATTAACTGCAAACTAGTTTGTTCTTAATAACAAGATGACGTAAACTAGTAAATTAGTTTTACCCAGTATATTAGTGGTCATTTTCTTTCCTTGATTTTTTAATTGTAATTTTGCTATGTCGTGGATCGTTTTTGCTATGGTCGGTGAGAATATGGCAATCTAATTATATGAAATTTATTTTACTCCATTCTATTCTATCCTAGAAAAATGATGTACCTTTTTAGCGAGTAAAGAAATCTTTATTTACTACAAAATGCATTATATATATATACATGTATGTGTGGTTTTTTACGAGTTTACCTATGTCGTGATTCCTGTGAACGTCTCAAGAGTAAATATACACACATACCTTAAATGTAATGAGGTACATGAGTTGATGTGGAGCGTAGAGGAGCAGCATTTTACGCCCACCGACCACGATGTTGCGGAGGTGGGCGGTAGCTGATAGGGGTCGCACCTTGGGCTGCAGCTTGTACCGTAAGGCTACCGCAGGTGCGAACTGCTCGAGAAGTATGAAAGGCAGTGGCACGACCAAGAACACAATGCCGAAGACGAGGGCGTTGTGACACATGAGCCATGAGTCCGGCATCGCTGCTGAGTACCGGAACCATGTGGCTTCTGCCCATGTCATAGTGCGCCCCAGCACCGCCTCAGCCTCCCGCATCGTGCCATATGGGATCATCTCGATCTGTCGTCTGGCCTCTCGGTTGGGGAATTGCCAAACTCGCTCACACTTCTAATAACAAGCAAGATAAATGGATCGTCGACTCCCTATGGATTTATAGCGCGGGGACTGGTATCTTCTTACTTGTGGTTGTGGCCTACACGTACTAAGGTGCACACACAATATTATTATTATTATTACTACTACTAATATATCGCAACAATCAATATGGGAAGGTCACCCACGCCTTCTATATTCTATTACAATTGCTTTCAATCTAAGAAAATATGGGCTTGTAGTGTCAGGTGCTATGTTGAAAAAAGACAGATAGGATGGCGTAACCCGTCCGTATGTAGTTATGGCCTTATGGGTACAGGATCAATGGTCATTCCAGATATGACAAAAAATGATCGGTAGGGGGGCAGGTGATGGGAAATTGAAATTTGACAGAGTGATAAATTTGACTTGTGCAATGAATTTGTATTTTTATAGCAATAACAATGATATTAACAGTAACAAGAGCAATAGTTCATGAACACATTTAAATAATGTATAGAATACAAAACTGACAAGGATGCCCAATCAACTACTCACATGTAATCATACATATGAAGAATGAAAATACTGCAAAGAGCATCTCCGAGAGGCCTTATGTCCTAGATTTATGGAAGATTTTGTACGAAAATCAAATTATAATTGACTACATTGACATTGGCTGTCTTCTAGAGCAATAGTTATCAGCGATAGTGATAGGATATTTAATGGGATGTGAGGGTCTAGATACACAGTAATGAGACTAAAGTCATGGAAGCTCTTAAATAGGGTTGTTCTTGTTGGCTGCTCGAACATGAACTATGACAGGTACATGGCTATCCTTAAACAACCGTGCTCGAAGTCCACTGATGAGGCAAGCAAGAAGGCTATATCAGATATAGGAAAGCCTTCGCTATATTGCATCGAAATGACTATGGCGTGTCAGTTTATATAGATCAGATACGGTATCGACTACTTCTAAAAAGATTCTAATAGATAAACAATATATATTAATTTCATTTCATTTTTGTAAGATACTATAGATAAGAAAAGCTTCAGATATAAAATATTCTTTCGATCAAATTGATTCTTGCATGATCTAAAGGATATTGTAAATGTTTTTATTTTACAATTTTAGAATCATATATTTGATTAATTTAATTTTCTTTATGTAACTTGTATCCAAAGGTCAGCTAGTTGGTTCCTTGTGTTGGAACCTATTCATCACTCGGGTCATCTTCCCAACATGACATAAGTGCTTGTATTTTCCTTGATTTATTCCAGGATTTAAGGTGATATTCTGTCAGTAGGCAATGTGTCAATCTCGAGATTTGTTTGTCCAACTCAGTTCTTCGGAAGTCACTACCAGAAACTAGATCTATAGTGACGGCCAAATACCCTCACAAAAATGCAAAAAACCGTCACAAATTAATTTTCTGTCGGCACCCCGTCACAAAATTACCGTCACCAATAGAACGTCACTAAAATGAAATTTTCCTGACGGAAAACCCACAGAAATGTTTTTTGTGAGGGCAGCCTCTGACGGACGACCCACAGAAAATATAAGTCTAGCCAGATTTAGGAACTACATTTATCCTGACAGGTACCCGTCAGAGATAACACAACAGAGCATTAAAAAAATCTTTTAAACCACAATCAGGATAACAATTTTGACACTAGAAAAAAGCATATCACACATTGAGAGATAAAGCACAGATTAACTTGTGTATCCTTTACATTCAAAAGCAAGGCAAGCCTCTGCATGACAAAAAATTCTTGAACTTCTCATGTAACATATTAGTTTGTGAGAACTACAACCAAATAGAGGTGCAGCTGTTGATGTTCCTTCACCTGCTTGCTGAAATTGCTCAGCCATAAATCTAACTCAATTAACTCAATGAAGCTATAAACTATAAATTTCTAAACTGTCAACAACAGATGGAGATCGATGTAAGTCCATGTGCAGAGAATGCATATCATCCCTTCGTCTTCCAAGTCCTGTTTGTCAAATGGAGTAGCTAGCATGAGATTGATAAGTCTATATAGTTGAATTGAATATCATGGTACTTGAAATAAAAGGAACAACATAAGGATATCTATTCTGCACTATTCCACAAACAACTGAACCTTGATATATATAGTAAAAACCTCACATGGAAATTAGCACAAGCAAATTATGTACCCTTAAATTCTTGTCATTTGCATGCCTACTAACCTACAAGCACTTGTCAAAGATTTGTCAATCTCAAGATTTGTCTGTCCAACTCATTTAAAAAAGTTTGTCAAAGACACATGGAAACAAAGGGCTCGCTGTCCACACGAACAAGGTAGAGCACCTCGGACTCTTGCTATTCCGTGATGAGGGTATTTCCTTTTTTATATAGGTAAACTAATTAATTAAAAAGTTACAAAAATCAGTGACTCCGATTTGTTTGAAATTTTAACTTGATGTGTATGTAATAAACAGAGTACCGTCCTTATAGGAAAAATTGTAGATCTAGACTTAGAATACAAGTATTGGTGTTTTTTAGCTTTTGTCTACTAATCGATGTACCACCCTTAAAAGAAAGGGGTAGCAAAGGGTATATCTTTGATGCGCATGTGTCTATTCCCACCTCCTGTCCAACAACCACGTGTACTTTAAAATGCATGTTGAAAATTAAGTTACCATATGAAATTCCAACAACTGTGAATTAATGATTGATGTGCTTACAGGTACTGAGCCTAGCCATTATGGGTCTATCTGGACGTGTAACTAAGGGCATGTACAACGGACGTCTCTATCCCATCCGGATGATGGCATTTTAGCATAAAACCCTCTGGCTCCACGAAGAGATCGGGACCGTGTCGCCTCATGAGATGACACCCTGGTCCATTCTTCCAGTGCAAAGAGACAGCCACACACTATATCAATCGCGTACTATAGCCACGCCTCTCAAAATTTGTAGTCACGACGGACGTAACGGGCCGCGGCTACAGTGGAGGGTAGGCTACGGTGCTTGTGAACCGTGACTATAGAAGGCACAATAGCCACGGTTGATGTTGTGAACCGCGGCTATTGAGCTAGACGAACAATAGCCACGGTTCACAACATCAACCGTGGCTATAAAGAGCTCAATAGCCACGGTTGACAATGCGGTCCGTAACTAATGCATAGGCCCATTTCTTTTTTTTCTTTTGGCCCAAGTGTCCTTCCGGTATAAAATCATTCCCTTCCTTGCAAACCCTAACATCCTCCCTTCCTCTCTCTCCCTCCACAGCCTGTCGCCTCCCTCTCTCGCGTGCGCCGCCCTCGGATCCTCCACTCGCCGCCGCCTCCCTCACTCCCTCTCTCTCTCTCACGCACCTGGCTACTTCATGCCGCCACCACGGGCTCCTCCACGACGCCGACGATCGGTAGGAAGCGAGGCCGCGACGCAGCTCCCCTCTCCGACCGGCAGGGAGCGAATTGGTAGCGGCGCGGTGGACACTACCCACTCCGACCGACGGAGAGCGAGGCGGCGTCGGTGCGATGGCGACCCCCGTCTCCGACCGGCAGGGAGCGAGGCCGCGTTGTGGCCACTCCCTCTCCGATCGGATGGGAGCAAGGCAGGGTGGGCTCTCGCCGGATCTTGACGGCGGGGAGCGGCGTGCGGTGGTGCTCGCCTCTCTTCGGGTGACGCAGAATCCAGCAACCGTGGGGCAGGAGCTCGATGCGGAATCCGGTGGTGGCGTGTGCGGCAGGAGCTCGAAGGATCCGGAGGTGGGGCGGGAGCTCGGCGCGGGATCCACCACCACGGTGACGGCGCGGTCGGGATCCGGCGACGGCCACCTTCCTCGGGGCCTCCACGGCGACCGCGCGCCTCCGCAGGATCCGGTGGTGGGGCAGGAGCTGGGTTCGGAATCCGGTGGTGGCATGTGCGGCAGGAGCTCAAAGGATCCGGAGGTGGGGCAGGAGCTCGGCGCGGGATCCACCACCACGGCGACGGCGCGGTCGGGATCCAGCGACGGTCACCTTCCTCGGGGCCTCCACAGCGACCGCGCGCCTCCCCAGGATCCGGCGGTAGGGCAGGAGCTGGGTGCTAGATCCACCACCACGGCGACCGCGTGGTCAAGATCCAGCCGACGACCACCTTCCTCGGGGCCTCCGCGGCGGCCGCACGCCTCCCCGGGATCCGACGGCGAGGTGGACCCGTCTTGGGTCCACTTTTTTTGTTTTCCTATATTTGTTGTAGCCACGGTTGGCATTGTCAACCGTGGCTATAGCTTGTCACTATAGTCACGGTTGATAATGTCAATGGTGGCTATAGTAGCACACTATAGTCACGGTCAAACTTAGCCACGGTTGGGGCTGACCGTGGCTGTAGAGGCTTCCCAACCGTGGCTATAGTTCATTATTGCTATAGTGACAACACCGGTTTAGGGCGCGTCATCTCGCCGGCGACGACAGGTCGGATCCTACGCCGGGTGCACGCGCATGGACAAGAGCGCGGATTTTGCCGTGCCAAATCCATCTTCGCTTGCCAAATACCTCGCGGAGCCCGCGCGCCTCCTCCCTCTTCCCGCAATGCGTCGATTGTGGCCCCAGTCCATAGTTGAAAAATTCACCAACGCACCATGCCGAGATGCAAGAGACGAGGAGGGGAACTAGCTCGTCCTTCGCCGCCGGTACTCGCTCCGCCCTCCCTTGTTGTTGACCCACCGTCGCCCTCCTTTCGCTGCCGACGTGCGGCTCATCATTGCGGCTGCGTTGAACCACGACAGATTCTAGCATCACAAGGGAGAAGGGGAACAATACTAGGATGGATGAGGAGACCGTAACATCCCGGCCCGGGGTTTAATAGGATTCATAGAGTACTCATGTCAACAAGTTGCAACTTCTTTTCCGAAGCTTATCTCTAAATAACTCTAAGGTTAAGCGTGCTTGGCCTGGAGCAATTTAGGGATGGGTGACCGACCGGGAAGTGATTCTCGGGTGTGCATGAGTGAGGACAAAGTGCGCGGAAAAGACTAGTGTTGGTGTGTGGGGAAATCTTGAGAGCCTATTAAGTCTGTCGGGGTAAGCGGGCCCGGCCCGGAGTGGCGGGATGTTACGGATGGTATCGAGCCGACTCTCGCGTTTCACGGGCGCATGTGTTGCACGTGTGCAGGCATGGTGTGCATGGCTTGTGTGGGCCCGGAGTGGTCACACAGCATGGCACATGCGCTGGCAGTGGACACATGGACGTGGCCAAGATAGGAAGTCCTCGGCCTTGGGATTGACCGACGAGGACGTCGGTCTTCTAAGGGGTGAATGTGTAACATCCTCGGCCCAGGGCTTAATAGGATTGATAGAGTACTCATGTCAACAAGTTGCAACTTCTTTTCCGAAGCTTATCTCTAAAGAACTCTAAGGTTAAGCGTGCTTGGCCTGGAGCAATTTAGGGATGGGTGACCGACCGGGAAGTGATTCCCGGTGTGCATGAGTGAGGACAAAGTGCGCGAAAAAGACTAGTGTTGGTCTGTGGGGAAATCTTGAGGGCCTATTAAGCTGTCGAGGGTAAGCGGGCCCGACCCGGAGTGGCGGGATGTTACAGAGACGGAATGGAGGTGACACGAATCGTGCTGTCGATAGCGTAAATCGATTGTACTGGCTGCCATGAATTTGATTGGATTTGTGTGTGGTCTTGAGTTGGGAAGAGGATGAGAGACAGGTCGATCGGAGAAGACAAGGTCAGATCATCAGAAAAGAATCTTGGAAGTAGACGGATGGCTCCTCCATCGCTTTGCCTGGATTCAGAGATTCCCAAAGGAATCAAGATTAAAGAAATCCATGGCAAGCATCCACGGGAGAGCTATAGAAATTTCTGAGCTTGATAGAGAAGACGAGGACAAATGGCTGATTTTTTTTATGCGCAAGGTTGCTATCGATTCGTGGATTGAGGGAGTATTGTAACCTGTTTCTATTATTTATGCTTGATACATTTTCTATCAACTGACCACATAATGGCATACATAAATTTATTTACAGTTACTTTATTTACATGCGTAACATTAAATTATCTACTGATGATAAGATAGTCTCTAAGTTGTATGACATGTTTGCTCATCTGTTTATATCATAGATTAGAGACAGATCCTGTCTCTGGGTTGTACATGTACTAAGAGCGTCTGACAGACGCACAACCATACCAATGAAGTGTTTTCGCTCAATTGAACTTGCAGTCCCCTGCAACAAGTAAATTGAGACACATACAACATTCATTGATCTGAACTGCTTCGATTTTATATTTACGACAAATGGACTGTTGTCCTCACACTTGTCTCTGAATAGTGCTAAAAGGATCAAGAATACAACTTTGAATAGTGTGTCTTAGCTTTTATATATAAATATCTGATCCATCTCCATTTACAAGATATATTACTTCAGATTTGATTTTGTGACAGAGTACTAAAAAAATCATGTTGCACAAACTGGATATTAAACATAAACAATCATGCTCGGACAAGCTAGACATATTACTTTCAGTGACACTAATCAATTAGAAATATCACATATATATTTCGAAAATGGAATAAACAGGTCTACATCTCACAAAACCAACTGTGTAACACTCATTTAAGGGCTTTACCACCCGTGTAACACTCATTTAAGGGCTTTCATGGCTCCCAGATTACTGCAGTCCAGACAAGTACAAGCATCCAAGTTATTTAAATGTTATTAGGACCACACCGGTATCCGGTACGCACAGAACCAAGCTTTTATTAAATTATGGAATATAGAAGGCCACCACTACATTCATCCTCCACTGCAAGATTGCTATCCCAAGACATTCCTCGCAGTACAATAAGATGGATTGGATCCACTGGCTGAGTCTGTGTTTCCTTGAACGGGACATAACCACAATCCAACCCATTTCAGTCACAATTCAACTCCGTCCTCCAGTGAAATTCGCAGCCCATAAAGGTCCTCGAACATTCCGCCCAATAGCCAAGAGCTCTGTTAGCCCATGATTCCTTCGACCCATTTTCATTCGTTAATGCTTTACCAAATATAACAAATAGATCTATTAATCTACCGATAGCCGATAAGGCTATTGATCATATTACAACCGATAGGTCTATTTGAACATGTAAGACAAATAGGATTATCAGTTATCAAATAACCGATATTGTCCTTTACAAGACTAGCACTATAACAAAAACGTACTATAGCCACCGAGCAAAAAATACAATAAAGACGGCACAACTATTTGTAGCCACCGTCCGTCTCAACGGCCCATCTCCACATCCCACCAACTACAAAATCAACGACTACCGCTAACCCTTCACCTCCTTTTCCACTCCCGAGCTGCCTCCCTCCGCTCCCTTAGATGCCGCCTGACCCCTCCCCTTGCACGAGCAGGCGCGCCGGCTCCTCCCCTCGCGAGCGGACGCGCTAGCCCCCTTCCCTCACGAGTGGCGAGCCGCTGACCCGGAGCGGCCCCTTCTCCCTTCTCTCGGCGGCCACGAGCCGGTGACCCCGAGGGGCCCCTCCTCCCTCCTCGAGCGGCCTTGCGCCGGCGACCCGGAGCGGGCGTGCCTCCTCCTCTCCTCCTCCGGTGTGCCCCTCCTCCTCCTCCTCCTCCGGCCTGCCTCCTCCTCCCATCCTATGGCGTGCCCCCTCCATCCTCCTCCCGATGGCGGCCCCGGCCCGAACGCGGCAGATCCGGCGGCCCTCTTCCTCCACGCGGCGGTGGCAAAGCACGAGGCCCGGATCCGGCCGACCCTCTTCCTCCGCGCGTGGCGGTGGCACCGGCACCGGCTGCTTGAGTGACGTGTGGATACACGTGGCCCCCACCCCCTTTGTTTTTGTTTTAGTTAGGATAGTAGCCACGGTTGGTCTCTACTACGTGGCTAATGTGGTTTATTTGTAGCTACGGGGTTGTAGCCGCGGTTCCCATATCCACGGCTAGAGGCCCTAGCCCCTTTCAACTGTGGTTATAGTAGGTGTTTATTATAGTGTAGCTATCGAGCCACGTGAGCACCATTGAAGACATCCACTAAGAGAGTAATTAGGATGTGGGATTTGAACCTAGAGGTGGATTAGTTTCAGCACAATGAACCTAACCAACTGAGCTATGCCTTGTTTGTCACAATTAAAATATTATTACATGTACCCAGTTGACAAATCATTTCTCTATGCATGATAGCTTTGTTGTCTCAGCTACATGTGGCCGGGTGACAAGAAAATTAGTACAGTTACCACCAGTCCTTTCTATGGATTAGCTCATGCCTTGCATTTATCTACCAAAGACAGTTATAAGTTGGTTATATATATATATATATATATATATATATATATAAAAATAAATATATATATATATATATATATATATATGTATGTATGTATGTATATATATGGTAATTACATTCTACTCCCGGGTGTAATTACTCCCATGTTTGAAAAACGACCTTGGGTATGTGTATATACCCATTTATCATTTCGAGTATGTGTACATACCTAAAATAAGAATTTACAAAGTGATAACCATGAAAAATTTTGAGTGGAACTCATATATTTTTGCACCTTGTGATATATCTCCTTTCTATATAGAGAAAGGAGTATGTCCATATACTTAATGTATCCTCATATAAAAACATGAGTATGTCCACATACGATTTTTTAAAATCAAGTATGTGTACAAACTTTTTTAGAGACCCCAAGTATGAAGAGATACGCTCTAATTTGTGAGATACAAACATGGAAGTAACTACACCCGGGAGTAGGAAAAAGGCTTCATATATATATATATATATATACAAATAGAATTTGTAGCTAGATAGGTCTCTTTATCGTCACTGCATATTAGGTATTTCTGTCTACACTTTGTTCAAATGATAGGGTTGCCCCCGCTTGCGTGTACTTTCATATAAGATTTTCCTATTTAAATTAAATGCTAAAATCAAAAAAATAATAATTTTGCTATTATGATTGGGGCCGCTCCTTTTTTAATCTTAGTGAAATTTAACGGATCTGTTTATTTTGGTATTTAAGTGTTTTTAATGGGTAATAAAATCTTTCTTTTGATGTCTTGCTAATTCTATATATATATATATATATCCCCACCATTTAGAGACAAATTCCATTTGATAGGGCGTCACCTCTTTTGTTATGCAAGCCCGGGGTAGATCTACTTTTTGTGTGGGAGGTAAGAATAATATTATGCATGCTAATGAAAAATGGAGAGGAGTTTTCTAATCCAAAATAATGGTCACTATTATTTTTTCACAACTAATGGTCATTAGTTTGATCTAATGGTTTAGTTTTAATTTTAGGAATTAGCATCTAAAAGCTATTACATAGGGTGATAATGTAAACAAAATCCGTAATTGTTAATAAGTTAGTCAATTTTGACACAAAATTATTATAGTAGTAAATCTAATAATTCATCATTATTATAAAGTTAGTGATCTTTAAGGCAATTAACACAGTTCATATAAATAAAAAAATCATTAACTTATAGTCCAATTACTAATTTACTACACAACTAATAGCCATTAGTTAAGATAAAATAATTAGATCAGAAAACTCTTCAAAATGGCACCGGGTGCTCCCAATGTTTTCTGATGTGAACAATTTTTGCTCCCCTGTTAAACAGTGTGGTCTAATAACTAGTGATTGATAGGGGTATAGCAGTCCTGCTCATACTTATTTATGTTCTGTTCTAGTCTCACAGTACATGTCACTAACATGATTGCCTGGCTGCTAGCTGTATGGAGGGATGTGAATTGTCATGATGCAACATTTTCTAGCCATCCTTAATTATGTTCTATTCTAGTCTCAACCACTACTTGCTATCTACTCATCCCATAATGTCTCAATGTATCCTGGTAGTAATCGTACATGAACTAAGCATGGTCAAGTGACTGTTTATGATGGCGCCAACAATAATGCTCGCTGTTAAATATTTATTACTTCAGGTTGTCCTTCGATGGAGAGCAGTTAAGTAATGTCCGTTCTGGCCTGGACGCAAGGGTCAAGAGGTTTAGGATTATCTAGTCTCACAGAACATGGCATCAGTAACATGACTGCCTCGCTGCTATCGGTGTGCAGGGATGTGAATTATCATGATGCAACATTTTCTAGGCATCCTTAGCTAGGTTTTAGCTAGGTTCTATTTTAGTCTCAACCACTACTTGCTATCTACTCATCCGTCACATCCCATAATGTCTCAAATGTATCACGGTATTAATCGTACATGAACTGAGCATGATCAAATGACTGTTTACGATCGCGCCAACAATAGTAAAAATGCTAAAAAACATGTGCGTATACAACTTTGCCTCCGTGCTAGGCCCACTACCCTCATGCCCGATATAGAATCCTTGATTTCCTAATGCCAGTCTCAAGCTACTCACAATAGGAGTTTCATTTTCAATAATTAAGCTGTCATATAAGTAATTTTGCTAATGTGGCAGGAAATTAATAAGGAGGGAGAATAAAGGAGTTTCATCTAGATGAAACTATCTCTACAATGTTTCCAAGACATTTCTCTCTTGCATGTGTTACCTATAAAACAACAAAATAAAACTATACATTGCATGAGGTATTTCATTCGCCCTTATTGCTTATGTGCCACCTTGGAAACAATGAAATAAAACTCTCCATTGAGAGTAGCCTCAGTGAAGGTTCCATGGGTAATAAATAGAGTCATGTAGGCATTTTTGGTGATGTGAGCGGTGCATTAATGAGGAGAGAGGTGAAATGAGTTTCATGAGAATGAAACTCTGCATATACAGATTACATAGACAACTTGTGTCTTGTATGTAATCTAGAAAACAACAATAGATGAAACTATGTATTGAGAGAGGGGTGTTTCATCCTAGTTTCAAATATTTTTAGATGACGTGTCACTCTAGGTAATTGTGTCTATAAAACTTCCATTGAAACTGGCCTAATCGCAGCCTCGCAGCGCAGGTCATCGCATATCCACGCCTGCTAGCGCCGCCGCCTCTCACGACCAATCCAGCATACAAGGTCCTATCTCCGTCTATGGATCTGGGACCCTAGGCTGTTAGCGCAACTTATCCATGTCCGTTCCCTGCCTCGAATTGCTATCGTTGTGCAGCACCTAGGATCGGATATGCGAGCAACTAATCTTCGGAACTATTCAGGATTTTCTCGGAATACGAAGAGCTGATAGATAATCGCCTGCCGATTTCGATTAATATCCAGAATCTGCAGCCATATTCGGTCTGAGTGACTTCGGTCGGCAGTCATTAATCCGACCCAATTTCTTTTAATCATTGTGCATCGAGGGACATAGTTTTATTTCACAAAATAAAATTAAAAAAACTGACGTGTCACACATAGAAAATTAAGAAATAGAAGAATGCGTTGAGAATAACATTATCTTCATGTTGTACCCTCGTAAAGAGTTATACATCAAATAGTGGTGTTCAGTGGACCGTGGAATGTCTTGTTGATTCAAATGACCAAGAGGGTCACAGGCAAATGAAGCAAAGTAGCTTGATAGTAGAGCTGAAGGAAGTGATATATTTACTACTCCCTCCGTTTCATAATACTTGTGATTTTTATGTTGCAAATTTTTGTCAAAATACTTGTGATTCTCACATTTCAATGCATCATTCTCACTTCCCTATATCTCTATATCTCTCCTTATAGTTTTGAGACAATTGCATTTTAGCCATGAATTTTGACTCTAATTGTGATTTAGCCACAACTTTTCCTAGCAAAACCTACCGTTTACCATAAGTCAGTCTTGCTGTAAGTTCAGTTAGATCTCAATATTGTATGAAGATGCATCCTCATTGAAAATTAAAAGTGAAATGCTGCTAAAATTATGTTAACTATTTCTTTCCGAATTTTACAAAAAAAATTATGAAGATTCTAAATTTTGATCAATCAAAATTTAAAAGTTTTATTGAAAATAGATCTAAGTTTGCTAGGTCTGTCTTGTTTTATTAGTTCAAAATTTGTTATAATATTTCATGTCAAAACAGTGGTAGAAGCACAATTTTTGCTATCAAAATCATGATAAAATCGCAAAGGGCAATCTCGTTTTTGCACTCGAAAGTTAACACCACTACATGTAGTAAATGGACTTGTGGTATATGTTTGGTTCGGATGAGAAAAGTTGTGGCTAAATCATAAAATATGAATTTTCACGGCTGTTTCAAAATTCGAGGAGAAATTCATGGCTAAAACGCAATTGGCCCTACAGTTTTCTATGCATTGCAATTGTATTACTTCTCCTTATTTTTTTGAGAAAATTCTCTCCTTGGCCTCAAAACAAATGCCGCTTCCTTCCATGGCTCTCCGAAATTCGAAGTTTCCTATTAGGCTCAAAATCGTTTTTTCTTCCCTGGATGGCCTTTCCGTCAAATCTGATAGTTGACGGTGTTAAGTGAGTGGTAAAAAAATTGTTTTACACCTAAAATTCAAAATAAGAAAAAATAATAAAAATATATATATTATTGTAACTACCAGTGTACCGGTGCATTATGTCAGCATGCAAATTAAGACCTGACATATTGCATCAGTACACTGTTAAAGTTAATAATATTTTTTGAAAGTTTTTACTTGTTTGAAAGTTCCGGGGTAAAACGGTCTTTTTACCCCTCACTTAACACTGTCAACTCTCAGATTTGATGGAGAGGCCATCTAGGGAAGGGAAAAATGATTTTGGGTCTAATTGAAAACTTTGAATTTTGGAGGGCCATGGAAGGAAGCAGAATTTGTTTTGAGGCCAAGGAGGAAATTTTCACTATTTTTTATGCCCAAAGTTAGAATCACAAGTATTGTGAAATAGAAAGAATACATGATGCGATTGCATCTTGCACTCGTGCTTCCTAACTACCAGCTTTGAACGAAGTTGTTGCCTCCTGATCTTGATTTTTGTTATCTTTATTACAAAGATATTGGTTCTGTTCTTGATTGTTATTTTTGTTAGGAAATGTATTATTTTACTTGCTTCGTCCCAATATATATGACATTTTTCTCACTACTAGGTTCATTGAAGGTGCCATCAATCTAAATATAGTGAATGTCCAGATTAATAGAAGATGCTATGAACCTGGACACATAAATAGAACTAGAACGAAAAATAAATGAAACGGAGTACATGTCCTCCAAGAATTACTAGGTACTAAAGATTTCTTGGTTTAAAGTATACTCCATCCTTTACTAAACAATTGTTGTCGCCATCGACTTTTTCAGTGACGTTTGACCATTCGTCTTATTCAAAAAATTTCTTCAAATACAAAAGGTAATATGCTACATTTCAAGTTTCTTTAGTGATAAAACATATTTCAACAAAATATATGACATTTGTTAAATTTTATTTGAATAAGACAAATGATCAAACTTAATAAAAAAGTCAATAGCGATAACAATTTAGTAAGAGAATAGTACATCTCACCGTATCTTAACTTTGCCGGTTGTATTTTCAGAGCACGGACAAAAGGTCTACCTCCACGAAAACAGCACCACCCTGCGTCCACATCAAGGTTTTATTTTTTCCCCTTCACCTTCAATGGGAAAGGCACGCAAGTTATTGGTACACTGAAGCACATGGAGCCAAGGTATAAATAATTGTTTTTACCGGTCCAGGCCGGTTCCAGTTAATCGGTTTTCACTGGTTATTAAAACCCTACGAGGGATCAAATAGGACGAATTGAGCGCACGAACTGAGCGATAGCTCACTGGTGAGCTCTCCTAGATGGGAAGCCACCCACCCGGGTTCGAACCCGGCGTGCCGCACCAATAAAATTCCCCTCGCCAGCTGCATCAGCCTTCGGGACATTTTCTGCGATCGAGAAGCATCGAGAAGCCGGTTGCTTCCTCTTAATGAAAAACTGTGAAGATGATCTTATCCTACGGCCACGCTTTTTTGTTTGGTACTTCTCTAAGGAGGTACCTATTCAAGAACTGTAAAAAGGCTCATTATTTTTTAATGATATAAAGATGCATGCAGATGGTACTCTCCGGCCACTCCATACGAATACTGTAGCTGTTCGAATTTTACAGCACTTCAACACCGACACCTAGAGCGCATCCCTTTTTTTTATATGTATTTTTCAGTTATGTTGTAGAGGCGATTGGCGAATGAATGTTTATTTTATTCTTTGGAATTTCTAGACTTTTGAGTTAAAAAAAGAGTTTCTAGACTTTTTTCTCTATATACTGATGGGAATATCATCTTTTCTCTAGATGCAGATTAACGAATGGATGTTTATAATTGCTAATATTAATCCCCTATTTGAAACCCTTTAGTTTTATTTAAGAAGATACGGATATTTATTTGAACCTAGTGTCATCTACATTTTTTGTCATTGTTTTCTTCCCACTGTGGACATTGTCTTGCATGCTTTTGCCAATACGACGTGAAAGTGATAACCTCTACTCCCTTATATTATCATCTTAATCTGGAATCCTTCTTAAACTACCCTGCTCCAGCCAAGATTAATGTTTCTTTTTTTCATCTTGTCAACATCAAGAAGAGATGTATTTACCATAACAATTTTCATCACCGAGGCTACAAAACCAGCTGAATTGTAATATTACCAAACATGGTGCACTACTAGAGAAATAATTTCTAGTGGCGCATATACCATTAGATGTTTAGTGGCGCATCTCCAAAAATACACGAAACATACACCACTTTTCTAGGCGGGGAACATAGTTCACTAAAAATCAATTTTTAATGGCAAACAGTTTTGGTATGTCACTATAAATAACAACTTTGTCAAAAAAATCATTCAAAGTCACTTCTACCCAAATACTTCTTCTGTATCAGATATAAGATGTTTTGGAGTTTTTCAACTCACCAATACCAACGAGGAGGGTACGGGTACATCAATTTAGCCACAACAACCGTATCGCTTACCTCAAGGACGACGCGCTGACCCACACTGACCGGAGGAAGCAGGGGCAAGGATCAGCCCCAACCTCTCCCGAGATCTGCCCACTACAGATAATCCCCCCCCCCCTCCCCCCTCCAACATCCGGTCATGGCGGTCGCCTGCTCCTCGCCCTCCTCAAGATTCGGTCCCGTCAACATCCAGCCATGGTGATCACTGTAGAGCTCGCTCGTCATTGCGTCAAGAGATTTGGGACTTGCGAGGGAAAGCGGTGCCTAGTTGCTTGGCTGATCGGGAAGGGAGAAAATGAACGAGATGAAACTTAGAGGATTCCAGTCTGCTACGTAATGGAGAGTTAGAATCACATCGGTAACCGAGAACGACTTATATTTTGAGAAAACTACATGATGGCAGAACGCCCTATAAAATTGAACGGAGAGAGTACTATTGTCACACCCGGTTTTAACGCCCAAAACCGAATACATCTGTGAGCCTCAGGAACAAGTTTTCACGCATACAGGACAAATAATGTGATAAAAGAACACTGTCTTTATTAAATCAAATACTTACATCGATATTGTCTCAAAGGACTAAATACAAATATACGGTAGCGGAAGACTCCATAACACCACAGGCAATCAACCGGGGATTCGCACACCTAGACCTTTCTCATCGGTGGTCTTCTCCATCTTCCGAGCAGCAGTAATTTGTAGCAAAAGAGAAATAGCAAGAGTGAGTACATGTCGTACTCAGCAAGTATAGGAATACATCACATGCAAGCTGAATGAAAGGAAGGCTAACACATGGTTTGCAATAGAAAGCACTTACACTAGTCAAGTGAATTATAGCAACCAATTTACTAAGTGAACATGAACCAACGAGGCTACCCCACTCGTCAACCACCGCAAGCTAC
Organism: Chloris gayana; assembly: GCA_031894775.1. Taxonomy (NCBI): domain Eukaryota; kingdom Viridiplantae; phylum Streptophyta; class Magnoliopsida; order Poales; family Poaceae; genus Chloris; species Chloris gayana. The sequence continues at coordinate 20,172 of JAUNZO010002261.1, forward strand.
CCTACTTGCAGCAAACCACACCTACAGGTTACCCCGCATGTAGCAAACCACACTACAGAGTTACCCCGCCTATAGCTAACCACACTACATGTTACCCCGCCTGTAGCATCCTACGAGTTACTCCACCCGTCCATGCCCTCTAGTTCTCGTGAGGATCCAGGCCGTTCGTGACCGTGAACATGGCTATTATAACAGTTTTACACTCTGCAGAGGTGGCACAACTTTACCCACAGGTCGGTGATTCCATCACCATTCGAGTGACTAAAACCACCATTATACCAACACACTTCCTTAGGTGTGAGGCCAAGAGATCACCGCAAGGTCTTTCTAAGGACTTTCTAGCTTGTAAAACGCCGATGCTAAGGTTTCACCGCCGTAAAAGTGACGCATCACCCGGAGGCCCCCTCTTGCACCGTGGCTTCAAGTACTCGCCTTTCCTCACCCGAATCCGGAAGACACCTTCTTCCTTCATCCTTCCTTGACACCTGTAAACCGGAAAGTTACCTTGGTACTAAACCTTACCTACCCATTATCAGTCCTGTGCTTTGTGCGGAACTCCTGAGTTGCCGCTCCAAGAACCGGTCCTTATGATTCCAAACAGGTACTACCACAAACCAACAGTACCACAACTAGTACCTGTGCATACCCGCACCATCATCCACATCGTCCTATCGGGATCACCTAAGTTCCATGTTGCTAAAAAGCATTCCCGATTCATGATCATTATGTTCAAGTGGATAAATAATCAAGATTAGTATTTAGTTCAGTTGTGAACCCCGTTATCCGCAACTAAGCAATGACGTACCCATACTATAACACTACACCTAAAACCAAGGCGACAAGGAAATAGTATGGAATAGATGACACAATAGGATTCAAATTAAATGCAATGCATAAAAGTAAATTCAGATAGTAAAGAAAGTAGGCGCAATGTGCATCAAGGACACTTGCATGTTTCCCTTTGATGCTTGCTCATGTCTTCAAGTCTTGCTCTTGAGTTCTTCGAAATGTACGTTCTTCTATTTAACGTCACATAGATACAAAACATGCAAGAAACAAGCATACAAGCAACTAAGAAACAGTAGACCAAACAATACCGAAAGACTATGAAAATATTACTAATAAATAGTACACATAGCTACAATCGCGTGAGCGCAAGAATCGGCTTAATCGGAGTTACGAGCGAAATCGCGTGAGCATTTAAAGATCTAAGGTTTAAAACGTAAAAATAACAAATTAAGGACCATTTTGTAAATATGAGAAAAGTTCAAGGACTAAAGTGTAAAAAGTTTAATTCCCAAAAATATGTTTATAAAACACCGGGGTTCATTTTGTAAAAAGAACATGATTTAATGTGGTTTGAGAAATCGGGGACAAAAACGTAATTTAATAAAAGGGTAGGGGTGTTTCTATAAAAAGACCACAGCTAAAGCGTTGGAATAAATATGGCTCAACGACCTAAGAATAGTTTAACAATTAAATAAAAGCCTTAATGAAAAACGTTAGGTCGAAAACAGAACTAAAACGAAGGCTAGGGTGACTTTTATAAAATGATAAGACATAAACGTAAATACGTAATTAACTATAGACTTAGAGGGCTAGCATGTAAATTTACCTAGTCAAAAAATATACGCCCGTAAACTTAACAGACTACAAGAGCTAATTTGCAAATTTTATAGTCCTAGCATGCGGCAGGGATTACAACAGAATTAAAATAAAGCCTATGGTTGGATTTTTATCAATAGAAGGACCTAATCGTTAATTTACAAAACTATAAGGGCCTATTTATAAAATAGCCGGATCAGGGATCTATCTTTAATTTTCAAAAAAATATAGGGACTAAAATGTAAAAATTTAAGACTAAAATATAATTTAAGAAAAGCTTATGGTTGTTTTGTAAAATTTTCGGACCTAAACATAATTAAAAATAACTTTAGGGCCAAATTGTAAAAGGTGTGGTCCTAGCACTAAGCGGGGGTCAAAACTTAAATAAAAATAAGGCTAGGGTCGCTTATGTAAAAATGTCAGGACCTAAGCACTCGTTAAACTACACGACAGGGTCTATGTGCAAAACAACCAATTAATCGGGAATTAACGAATTAAATTAAATCCTAAAATACCGTAGGTCGGGTCCACGGATCCGTAGACCGGCTCCGGACCATCGGTCCATGGTCCATGGTGGACCGAAAAGAAAACGATTCGTGTAGATCTAATCCGAGCCGTTGGTCGGAGATTGGACGGCCAGGAACGGCTCCGACCGTCCTTGGTCACCGGCGGCGAGCGGTGAACGGTGGCGTGTCAACGGAGCTCGCCGGCGATCGCCGACCCGGCTCTAGAAGCGACCGTTCTCGACGGAGATGTCTTCTACACGATGCGGGGATAAAGGGGAAGCTCACCACGATGTTGACTCGTATTGAAGACGAGCGCGGCGGCGGTCGTCGGTGAGGAGGCGGACGGCGAGGTTCGGCCGCGTCGCGTCGAGGGTCGAGCTTCGGCTCGGCTTCAAAACTCGTAGGCGGAGGCGGTGCGATGTGAAGAGGGCCGACGTGGCATCGGTGGCGACCGGGGTGGCTCCAAGCGGCGGCGCAACGAAGCTCGGGCTGCGACGTCAATGGAGGTGGCGGCGCTCGAGCGTTTGGTGCTACGTGGCTGCGAGACTTGGGGCAAAAGAGCAGCACGGGACGCGGGCTTGCTTCTTATAGGGCACGATGCCCTAGGATGGTCGTGGCGCGCAACGCCAAGGAGGCAACAGCGGCGGTGTGCGACGCGGCTAGGGTTAGGCACGGGCGGGGCGGGCTGCGGTTGGACCTGCGGGCTTGCGTGGGCTTGCTAGGGCCGGGGTGGGCGGCCGGCGCTAGGCTGGAGCTGGCAAGCCGAGGGAGAGAGAGAGAGAGAGAGAGAGAGAGAGAGAATTGGGCTAGAGGGTTTCGGCCCATGAGCCAAGGCTCATTGGTTTCTCTTTTCCCTATTCTATTTTCTAACTAGAGCAAAAAGTCAAATTCTACTCAAATGAAACTTTCAAACAATAAAGACCAAATGTGAATGTTCAATCATGATGAATTCGACCAAATTATAAATATAATTATATATATTAATTAATTTAAAATTAGAAAAAAGGAGAATTTGCATACAAGGTTTATAAATACCCTTTTTAAGACCTAAATTTTATCCAAATAAAAGATAAACTATTTTGTTTATTGGAAATGCTTTTGGGTACTCCAAAACAAAATAAAATACTTTCAACGAAATAATTATTGTTGGATAAATTCTGTTATAAAACTCATATGCCTATAAAACAACTATTTCCACAAATCAAATGCATTTATTTAGCAAACCTTTCACATAAATAGAAGGCATTTATTTGATAAACCATTTTCACCGATTTAAAGTATTTAAACCATAAATCAAATATGCTTCTCAAATCAAAAGCTTTTATAAATCAAACTTTATTTGATTTCGAAAATAGCTCCTTTTTCTCACATGAAATGATAAAGCTCTCATTTTGTTTTCAAAGTGAAATACCTCGTATAAAATAATGTGTTTGGAAATAAACTTGTTTTCATAAATCAAATATAATTGTTTAATAAATTATTTTCATAGACCAAAACAAATCATATGTTCTTTTGGGAAAAATTCATTATTGAAACTTTATAAACCAAATAACTTGTTTTAATTGGTTGAAACTTTATAATCAAAATAATTGTTTGCGTTTAAAAGATAACTCTTCCTCTTAAAGAAGAAAGAAAAAAATAATATATTTATAATATTATCCTTTAGATAATAATTAAATCTGCTTTAAAAAGTTTTAAAATTTTGTGAATTTCATGCACAACCCAGAATTTGAAATTCGGGGTGTTACAACTATACTATAAAAGTAACACTTTTCTTTTGCACCAGCTCTCTCTCTCTCTCTCTCTCTCTCTCTCTCTCTCTCTCTGTCCCTCTCTCTCAAGACAAATGATTATTATTAGTTCCATTGGAATGAAGTGTTGGATTAACACACCTCCATTCAAGACAAGTGTGACAATAATCCAAGAGGTGTAAAGTGTGCAACCAGATAAAGAAACTCTAATGAACATCTTTAGGTCATTTAAAAACAAAGAAAGTTGAATGAACATTTTCCGCATATATATTGACTGAAGAAAATATTGAAGGCACTTTATGACTATTGGATCTAAGAGATTCATAAAGAAGTCATAAAGTCCCTTCCATAAACCTCATTATCTGTGAATAAGCTCTTTCAAATGTAATTTTAATACATTCTTCAATATATCATCAATGCCCTAATTAAGGCATGTACATAGGACGGTGAAGAAATTGTATGAACCAATATATGATTATTTATTAAAGGAAATTTTCAGTATTCCTAGTTCATTTCTTCATGTTTTGGGGTGGAGTGCTACTATCTTTACAACTGTTTAAGCAACACCAAATTATCTTAGGTAAGTCATAGGATGCATAATATATAAAGCAATAATCTTACGTCATTGCATGGGAATACTGCAAATATGGGTTACATTTCATGTTTAGGAGTTCTGCTGAAATTAATCACAATCTTAAATATTATTTATTCACCACGACATCACAAAAAAGTAAACAAAGTACATAATAAATATGAAATAAAAAGTACGTGAAAGGAAAGCACAACAGCTCAAAACCAATATAGAGAGAGCAGGCTAGTTTCATTATTGGTTATCTTCATGAGCCTACAGCTCAGTCCACTTCACTTAGATTGGCAAGCTCTTGGGCACAATCTTGTCCTTTAGCCACATGTAAATAGGCACAAGAACATAGTATGCAGCACATAACGTTCCCAGGAGGAATCGAAGGAGAAAGGTGATGGGATTCACAGCCTTGCTGACATCCTCAGCCTTGGGACCAAGCTGTAGAGAAAATAAATATGAAGGAAATAAAGCCAAGTCCTTTTTTTATCTTGTGCAGGAAACGAATATAGTCTGAAATCTGAATGAAACATGCCGAAACTGTGCAGCCAAACCTGCAAATAAGACTCTACAAGCTATACATTCAAACAGGGGGAAAAGAAAGAAAAAAAGGTCGTGTGTACCTGCAAAGGAGAGTCTCCGTGACTTCTCTTGACACCAGTAACAGAGCATCCAATGATGAGACCGTGCCTTCGTACACCACGATACCACTTTGGTCCAATTCTTTTGAGCTTGACATCTTCGAACCCAGCCTTTTCGAACCATTCTATGTATTCTTCTTCCTTCGGAAAGAGCATCCACATATCGGCGAAAAATCGTGACAACCAAAAGGTTGGGTGAACCGGGCCGATCACACAAGCTATTCCGTTAGTCCTCAACACCCTGTATGCTTCCTTGATTCCACGTTGTGGGTCCGGCCAATACTCGATGCTGGAAAATTAATTAAGTGACCCAACGTGGATACACAATCATCAAAAACACATAATTGGGTGATGAGTTCACGATATTGTTTGTGTGTGTGTGTGTGTGTGTGTGATATGATATCAACACTAGAGAGGAGTTAATGAAATCAGCTGAACGGAGCAGTGACCTGCCGGCAGAAACGTAGCGGTCAAAGGTGTCAGCAGGGAACGGCAGGTCCTCAGCATCGCCCTCCATGATAGTTACTCCCTCGATCTCCTTCTTGTGCCTCGCCTTCTCGAGCTGGTGGGGGGACTGGTCCAGTAGTGTGACGTTCTTTGGGTCAACGTGCTCAACAATGCCGAGCGTGGTGAAACCCGTTCCTCCACCGACGTCAATGACCTTGAGCTGGCGACTGTGAAGGTCGGCAGGCTCGAGCGCATCTTTGCGCATGTCCTCGGTGTAGTGCGGGGGTTCAGTAGTTCGTCATAGGCGATGGAGATAAGGCGGTAGAACCAGAAGGCCTCTTTCTTGTGCTGGATGAGTCGCGGGGCCGAGCTGGGTCGCTTTGCCACGCTGCTGATTTTTGCTCCCTCTGTGGCAGGGACAACGGATGTCCGCTTAGTGAGGGCGTTCGTGAAGGCCATCACTACAGGGCCCGTGAAGAAGAGGGAAATAATGAGAGGGTGGTTTGGGTGGCAAGGATTTGCGTGTAGGAGGTAGGGATTTTATAAGTCAGGACCGCTGATTGTTAGGAGGAAGAAAAGAAAACGAAACATGTCTCCATTAGGCCAGTCTCAATGCAAAGTTTCATCTCACTGTTTCCAAGAGTACCACATCAGATTTGAACATTTAGTTTGATGTATGAAACGTTATCTCTCAATGCATAGTTTCATTTCACGGATTCATAGGCAACTTATAGCATTAATTTAATAACTATTTGTTGCATTGAGATTGGTCAAAACGTGTTGGGATGAAACTCTATGCTCTCAATGGGAGTTTCAATGCAGTTTCATACCTATGAAACAGTGCCAAATGAGTTTCATCCCTATGAAACTCATTTACCCAGTTTCATATTAATTGCTATGACACATCACCACTTTTGCTTATGTGGCACCTTATTTAATGCTAATGAAACTCCCACTGAAACTCCCACTGAGAGGTTGTGTTGGTGTGAGATTACACCTGCTATTTTTTCTATTGTCATATGTTGTGCAGGTTGATCAGGATATTATCATGTGCTTTAGATAGATAACAGATGAGGATGATTCAATGTGGCTGGTCCACGTGGCTAGTGTTATGTTCAAGATCGAAGATGTTCCTGTTGGTATCTGTGTTCATAAATGGGTGAATCTTTATTCTTTCTTCAACATAGTTGTTCTGATCTTCAAGGTCTTTACCTCACTGGTAAAGTGTCCGAGTTCCATCTCCTCGGTCTCGGGTTCGACTACCAAGGGGAGTGAATTTCTGGACTAGTTTTAAAAAATCTTCTTGCCTCTCCCCACAGCAAGCATCTGGCTAAGGTGGCGCCTAAACACCTGGAAGCTACAGAAAGCCATGGTAGTTCGGCCCAAGTTCACACATGGTTGCAGGGCCCCATGTAATGGGGGGGGGGGGGGATCGGGGTTCATGGTTTTCTTGACCCGTGTATGAGAAGTTCTTCTCTATCAGAAAAAAAAACTTGGGGTCGTCATAACCCCCCCTCCCTTAGTTCAAGTATTTTATCTAAGATTTTTTAGCTTTCCTACCCATCCATGGATTGAATAATAGCCGTCCCAATCTTCATAGTAGTTTCCGTGAATAATAAGAGACAGGAAAAATCACATAAGATGCACATGGTATGGGAACACCATATTCAATACAAATCTGTTGGGAAGTGAAACGGGCACATGGTATGGGAGCATCCATATTCAATACAAATCTGTTGGGGTGCTAGTAATAGTGTCGTAATTGAGAGACAGATGGAGAGAGGTGATGGAAAATATAGTGCTACACAAGGACAGTCAACAATACAGAGGGCTATGGTGCTTAACTAAGCTTTATTGTCTCCGAGTAACTGTATTGATAGGTAGGGTCATGATATACACAATTGTAAAGGATGGCACTGCAATCATGGAATGTCCTCTCAAACACAATTTTACACGGTTGTTTTGGTATGCTTAAAAGAAAATATGTAATATCATTTATCTATTTAGCCATCGGCATTGAATGACCCATTCATTTCACGCCTATAAATGTTTACATACACTCTATTTTTCGGAAGGATAGAGTGGAGTATACTGGTTTATGCAATCTATCACACTGTAGCATCAACATTGAGCGACCCGTTGAGGGTGGTCGCTCAGAAAACGAGACAAATAACTAGCTGGACAGTGGAGGGGAAGGCACTGATGTTTCTAGAAGGGAGGAGAAAGAAGACAAATAACAAGTTTCAAGTGCTCATCATGATGATTCCTTCACCGAGACAATCCAAACGGATATATGGAACGCCTTATTTGGAGTCTGAATGGGGAACTTATGTGTTTCGCAAAAACAAAAAGACTAAGGAACTTATGCATTTATAGAATGCTCAAGGCTAAACCGGACATTCTAATCAAGTAAACCGAAGGTTCTTGTTTTAAACAGATTTCCAATGTATATGCGAAAACGATAGGTTCTAGATTCGAATCTGGATGGTTCCGATTTTTACGTTCAGTCAGAGTTAGGTTTCTTCACGTAAAGCGTATAAAATTTGATTCCTTGAGAGCAAGATCTCCCACCCTGTATATACAATGGGCTATGGCTGATTAAGACATCACCCAATCATCAAAAACCAGTCTACCTTTATGTTTAACCTGTTTCTACCCCTAATTCAGCACCAGCCGTGATGCGATCCATCCTGGGCAGTGCTTGTTTAGTTTTTGCTGTGAACCGGATAAAATTGGAACTTCTGGTCTGCAAAATTGGAGTTTCTAGTTTCAACAGATCCCACTGTGCACTGCACGTGAGAGTGCTCATGTTTAATTTAATGATGCTTATTAGCGTTAACACATTTTTTCCGGGCAAGTGGTTGTTGGTTTCCGCGACGAATCTGATAAAAACCGGAGCTTCCGAGTTGCAAAACTGGAGTATCCAGTTTCAGCAGATTCCACAGTGTATTGGTATTGTTGTATGTCAGGCTCATGTGTTTAACGGCGCTTTTTAGTGTCAATTGCATGAGGGTTCAGATGATATAGCATCATCCGATCTGTTACACTCCTCTGTGGCACAAAATTGTTTGCCTGAATGCTATTGGTGCAGAAGGATGTGACTCGAGATGCAACATTCTAGACAATATTATATTTTGATCTTGACCACTACTTGCTAACTACTCGTTCTGCATCATGTTTCATATAATGGTATTAATGGTACATTAAGTTAACATGGTCGTTGAATTACTCCTTGTCATGACGGCTACAATAATTATAATCCTTCAGGTGGTTGAGTATCTATTTGTTCTTTACACTCGACAAGGATCAAGTGGTGGTCAAGGTTTATGGCCAGGAAAATGTAGATAAGCCAAATAGTGGCGCTGATCTTTAGTACATCGATGTGATTTGATCTTGACTCGTACTTGCTAACTACTCTTCTTCTTATTAAAGGATTGCCTCCTACTCTTGACAACCACTAACTAGCGCAAAAAAGTTGTATACAAAATGTTACTCCAGTCTGTTCTTAGTGATACTGCAGCTTTCAAAATTTTATACTGCACTCGACATACATATACTTAGAATTTGGAATTCCTGTCCTCTCTACAATTAATTGCTTCAATGATTTGTTATGTCGCTGAGCCTAGTGGGGAACATAAATGCACTCAATTCCTTCAGTTTCTCTGAAAATCTAGACTTATCATGCATGTGCTCTTATTTATCTATAGTAGCACATACATAGAGCAATGTCTCATTGAATGTTCCGTATGGATGTAACCACAAAAGGTTACCTTAGCTGCTCGTACGTACTCCCTCTGTTTCATATACTTCTGGTTCTAGCTCTAGACACACAAAATAAGAAGCCTACTGGTGCGTTCCGTGGTAAAAAAAAAATGTAACAGTTCACATATACGATATGTTTTCCATGAATGTCTTTCATACATTTATGAATAAATAAAGAATTAATTATTACATTATTCCGCATTTACTTTATCCTTACATACTAATGATTTTAGACAGCATATTTTTACCTATTTTCACAAAATAACGCTTAACTGAGAATACAGGTTCACGATTAAGTGACACTAAAAGAGAAACCAACCTCAAATTTATTTTTCTATGTTTGCAAATAAAATTTTTAATTGTGAAAACAATAATAACTTGTTTTTTAGTTCAATATATAATCAGATGGTATTAAAAATAACTATTGTCCTATAATAATTTTTTTGGCTAAAACTAACATTCACAACATAATTTGTGAGCTAACCATGCAAAACATAGGACAGGCCAGTCCCAAACTATACCAATATAATGTTTTATCGATTAACATAATTAGGTATAACTGATAGGTGCATGATAGTTCAATATGGTATCGGAGTCGCATGTCTCTAGTTTGAATTCTCGTGGACGTGTTTTGTTAAATAAATTCTAGTTGAATTTTATTCTACATCTGCAGCTTATGAACGAAAGGTTTAAAATGAGGGAAGCATAAGAGAATTATCAATCCTTTTCTGTTATGCTAAGTTTACAGATGCAATTGATGGATGTATGCTCAGGACTTGTAAATTTGGTGTAGTATGCTCTAAAGTCGAACGGGTTTTCGAAAGTGCAAACTGTTTGCCCTATAGTCTCTATTAGGTCTTTCTAGAGTAACGGATGCCATATTGAACTGCAGCTATTTTAAACTAAAATCATAGGTGAAACAGTTCTATACAGAGAAATGAAATGCATTCATCTTGGTTACAATGTGACGTACAGTTCCATATAGTACAATTACAAATTCCAGAAACAAACTATGCTTTTTATTTCTCAAACACGCAGGAGAGCAGCGTATCATTATATTAAGAAGAAGACCGGGACCAAGAACCCTTACAACACACCCCGCACACACTAATTCCAGAAAAACTATGCTCACAAGCCCACAGGAAAAAACTTACATCATAAGCATATTAATGTGAGGAACAACATGGGTACAGTTCATACACACATAGAGGACACTGGAGTTCAGTACTTGTACAGTTGCACCTTATTATCTAGTGGCATCTCAATGAACAATCATGGGTAGATCTCAATTACTGAAAGAGGACCCAAAATCGGCATAATTTTGTAGTCGTTGCTGAATCCAGCATCAGAAAATATGTTTTTCCACTCACTTTCACCACGCTCTACCCCATTGACATACATCATAAACATATTCTGCAGGACTTCAATCTCGCTGATTTTGCTATCTCCATGCGCTGATCCTCTCACCATATCTACAATTATCACTTTTCCTCCAGCATTTCTTGCAGGAATAGCTTGCTTACAACGTTGAAGTATTTTCACACAATCGGCATCATTCCACTCGTGCAAAATGTTCTGGAACAAAAAGGTAAAACAATTTGGAGAAAGAAACAGAAGTAATAATTTACAAAATGAAGGTAAAACTAGAGATAATAGAAATAATTTATGGCCAAACCATTTCAGCATGAATCAAGGCACCAAAAGCCCAATATGTTGTTGAACCTGCCCTTAAGATGTTTGAGTTATGTTTGGTTTAGCACCAGATCGTGGCCAATGTTTAGCTCTTCACTGGCCTAAAGTGTAATGGTAAATTTGCTGAACAAAAGTTTTATGAAAAATCCCCAAGACTTCAATGGTAGGGTAAGACCATGATCCAAATATATATTCATGTATATTTAGTGAACTTTGATTGATAAATATGAAAGTAAAAGAAAATATATTTTGGAAAAGCAAGCTAGCAAATTAGTTCAACTGATTTTTGCGTTGGGTCTGTAATTATTCTCAGTCAACAAGTTGATGTAGTACAAAGAAATAAAATGAGGGCATACAAATATGTATATCTAATGCATTATATATTTTTAATAGTCAGACAACAATAGCTTAGCAGAAGCAGTGTTTTCCCTATTATTTTCAGTTTCATATATTTATAATAGTCCATGCTTCAAAACAACAACAACAACAACAACAACAACAAAGCCTTCAATTTCTAATAATTTAGAATAATCAAGATATAAAACTGCAAAGAAAAAAAAGGAACAATGGAAAGGAAGATAAGAGGAGAGGAAAGAGTAGATAACCACTTTAAATTGGATATCCAATTGTCCATTCGACTACAATTTAAAGTGACCAAGTAAAGAAATTCGACTATTTGAATGGACTTCCTCTATTTGAGAGATGATAAATAAATTTAAAATTCTTTGTTTTTTATAGTATGTGAACAACAGACATGTGTACTTGTTTGATACCATCCCAACAGATATACTCGCCAACTTTAATTAATACTATGTTTCGCCCTGCATCTTTCCCATCCTCATTTTACTACCATGAAGCTGGAATAATTAAGTCGTAAATAACATGACAATAATAAGCAGTTATATATGCCTCACTCGTTTGAACTATCTCTTTTGTTTTAAGTGTATCATTTATCTTAATCATTATAGAATCATAGATATTTCCTTGCTTCTTCTTTTCCTAGCGTTGATGTATCTTTTGGTTAGGATTCCCTTGTTCTCCAATAATTTCATTTTATACATTTTCACCACTTAGCCCTTGGAGAAACTAAAAACATATAAATGTCACATTTCCATGTTTCACTCCTAAATTTGTAGCTAGAACTGCCTGGATCAACCAGATGTGTTATGTAGTTAGAAATGTGCATTTATGGTCGGTTTTAATTAACCACTTTATGGTATCTTTTTGTATCTGTTAGGTGAGCACCTGCAAGGATTCGCATTATCATGATATAATTGTTCGTATTATTTAATACGTAGTCTCGTGATGTCTCTTAACGAAACTGAGTTGAAAGATCTATTCGTTGTTGTTTGATAATTTTATTATTGAGAATCATAATTTTTTAATAGTGACATGAATTCAAGTACGATGTGATATTGATACCTTGAGAAGGACAGCGTTGGCAGGTGGAATGGACTCAAACATGTCACCGGCCACGAACTGCAGGTTGCCATCACCACTTTCTGTGGCCTTGTCAATCACGTGTGGAAGGTCAAGCACAGTGCATTTGATGCGCGGAAATGCCCTCGCGATGACCTGTGCCTGGGCACCGCTGCCACCGCCGACATCAACCAACGAGCTCAGCCCGCGGAAGATGCGGCCCTTGTCCAATATTATGACCTCAAGGAAGAGCTGGCCGTCAGCGACCTTAGAGTCGTTCAGGACGGTGTTCAGCTTGGCATCCTTTCTCGCCATCTCCCACAGGGAGCAGCCGTGTGCCAGCTCAAAGACGGATCCGGCAGCTGCCGGTTCAGTCCTGAACCAGTCGCACAAGCTGAAGAAGGAGGACACAACGAGTGGGTTCACAAAGAATGGAACTATAGGGGACAGGTTGAGATAGCCGACGAGGAAGCGGCATGCCGTCGTTAGCCCATACACGGCAGCATCAGAGCCGCCGGTGGCGCCACTGCCTTCTCCATCTGTGACGGTGAACATCCCAGTGGTGGTGAGCAGTTCCATCATGCGTCGGAGGTCGGCAATCTTGCCTGGATGTACTCCGATATCAGTCACGATGTCGGCGAGGGTTGCGGTGCCGCCCCTGCGGTGGATGGCATCAGGGATGCCGAGATCCACGGCGCACTTGAGCGACATGGACTTAACATAACCAAGCAGATGACTTTGGAGATCGGCAAGACCTACGAGCAACTCCTGGGGGCTCACTTCGGCCAAGAGTCTAAGCGTCATGTTGGTAGTTAGTCTCACAAAGGGGAAACAAATCTTGTCTTGTACTCGTTGGGCCTTGTGTATTGCATTCCCTCCAGGGCCTTTATATATTATGGGATCGAATGTTGTTGTTGAGTAACGCAACAAAACTACCTTCCAAGACGCCACAATACTTTTGAATGAACAAAAAGCCTGCTCACAATGAACATATATACCCTCAAAGTCGTCAGTAAAAGAAAATGAGAAAACATTGCATCAGTTATGTTTCATCGGGCACCAAGAGCTGATTTTTTATAAATAGAGTTGTCATAATTTAATTTATACTGAATATAGTGGCGTTAAGCACGTATCACACATATTTTTGTAGCAGATGCAACTATGTTATTGACTCTAACCACGAAGTATCTTGTGAGTGCTATTTACAACAGTATTCGGGGAAGTTGATTTTATTTATTAAAATACATCCATCAATAGATAGAACCTTGCTACCTGTTTTTTTTCACGAATTGAGCATAGTACAGATGCATACACACATATACACGCATATGCACTCATCCCTATGAACACACGTACGCGGTATGCACATCCTATCCTTATGAACACAGGCTTGGTCTTGAGATTCACGAAGTCACAACTAGTATCTCGCTGCTGACTTGGATGTCGCCTCCCACTGAAGGAATAATTAGTCGTAAATGCAACATCCGTGTCATGTCAAATCTAGGATTTAAACCCGGAGAATCTAAGCAATCTTGCCACCTAATAATAATAATAATAATAATAATAATAATAATAATAATATAGTAGTTTTCCAAAACTAATGACCATCAGTTTTAGGGTAGTTGTTTAAAAAAACTACCGCTGATTACATGGGAACAAAAACTGCTGATTATATATCACTTCATTCACTAATACAAAACAAGACATTAGTTGTGGGCATCCCATCCGCTCATCATCGTGGCCGGAAAGATTTTCCACTATCCAAAAAAATCCTGCTCGTCATTATGTCATTTTATCACTAGAAATGGGTATGATACAATGGTGCGACGAGAGTGCACGAGAGAACTGAAACAAGCGGAGAACACTATAAGAAAACGGTACTATAGCCAGGCCTCCAAAAACCCAATAGTCACGGCAAGCAAAATGGGCGGTGGCTACAGTGGGAGAAGAAACCAACCGTGGCTATTATAGCCACGATTGAAGAAGTGAACCGTGGCTATTGAGGCCTTGAACAATAGTCACGGTTCACTTCTTCAACCGTGGCTATTGAGGCCACTATAGCCACGGTTGAAGAAGCCAACCGTGGCTATAGTGGGCGAAGCGCGCCACAGGCTCACTCCCCTATATAAATCAACCAAACCCTAACCTCCACTCCTCTCCTCACTTCCTCTCTCCAGCCGCCGCCTCCTCACTAACTCTCTCTCTGTCTCTCTATTTCTCTCCACCAACCGGCCGCACTCCTACCTCCTCCGCCACCGGTCGGCCTCCCCGAACGCTCCTGCTCCCCGGTCCGCGTGCCATCCTCCGTCGGTCTCCCTGCAGGTGCTCCACCAACTACCGCCGCTCTCCACCGTCCGGCCGGATCCAGCGCCGGCAAGGCCGGAGCCACAGCACGTGGGGCCGAGGAGGGGCATCAACCTTTGCTCTCCGGCGGGGTCCCTCCTCGTCCCTCTCCGATGACCAACACCCTCCCGAGCGGTCGGCTCTCTAGCAACCACGGGCGGCGACAAGGGTGGTCGGATCCGGGGCCGCCCCTCTCCGATGGGCCATGGGCTGCGGCGTGGCGGTCGGATCCGGGGCCACCCTTCTCTAGCGGGCCATAGGTGACGGCGAGGCAGCGGATCCGAGGCCGACCCCTCTTTGGCGGGCCATGGGTGGTGGCTGGATCCGGGGCCGCCCCTCTCCGGTGGCCGGGTGGTGGCATTGGGCGTCGGATTCGCTGTCTCCCCCTCTCCTGTCCCGGCGGCGCATGGAGGCTCCTTAGCGGGTAGCGCGGATGAGGCCGGAATGGGCGGGCTGGCGGGTCACGTAGGCCCGTTCGGCCCGTCTAGGCTTTTTTTTGTTTTTTAATTTCAACTGTAGGGGCGGTTGAAGACTTTAACCGTGACTATAGTTGTAGCACTATAGACACGGTTGACATTGTCAACCGTGGCTATAGTGACACACTATAGTATCTATAGGCTCGCAAACATAGCCACGGTTGGGTTAACCCGCGGCTATAGAGGTCTCCCAACCGTGGCTATAGTGCTTTATTGTTATTGTGGAAGTTAATAAGAGAGAAGACAGAGTGGGGGCCTGTGCTCCATATAGGTTAGAATGGTAGTAAGGTTAGGGTTCTATGTTACATACTTACAAGTGAGGATTGACTTGTGGCAGATATTGGCAGCCCCTATCGCATTGTCCATCTCTGGAAATGGCACAAAATCTCCCATAGCAAATTGCTTATGTTCCTGCTATTAGCGCATTTTCAATGGCAGGCCGTATTTGGGGTAGACCATATTAGTAGTCCTTAAATACCTGTAGTAGTATGTTATACCGTATTTGGGGTAGTAGTATGGATCCACTGGTATCTCGCTGCCGACCTCGGCATCACCTTCCACTGAAAGAATAATTAGCCATAAATGCAACCCTTGTCATATATAGAAAATCTTTTTGTAGTGTAGTGTGTTGAAATTTGAACTGTATATAGGAGAATTTCGCAATAAAAGGGCAGTGCATGCATAGGGACATGCAATATGCAGGGATGGAAGTTGTGGATAAACACACCACATCTGAATGTTATAAGACCAACTTATACTTCGCTTCCTAAACATCATTTTTTTGTCGTGGAAGCATTAAGGCTGTAACAGAACCAAATGTGAACTGCTGAAACATCAGGAACAGGGTGCTGCTATGAATTGATAAGACTGAACTGTACCATATTGATAGCTCCGGGCAACTATAATATTTGACAACTGTTAATGCAACCTTGGGACCACAAGAACTAATCGTCAAGATCATTAATTTAACCCCTGGACAAGACAGAAAATCGGGCGGGCACATGGATTTTGAGCACATGAAAGCATAACAAGTTTTGCCAACTGGAGTAGTACTTGAGAGTGAAAATTCCAACCTTGCCTTGTGGATCTGGAGTCCCTCACTCCCTTATGCCAATAATGGGACCCACTTTCAACAATCACAACATAAATCCCTGGTAGAAATGCCTGTCACTTGGCTGCTAAGTACCACTAATTTTCAGAGGTCACTATGTTTTTATTTTGGCCATTAGCAAACTACTCCCTGTACTCATCGATCTCAATCGTATTTGAGGCATGTACAGTGACAAAGAAAAAACGGTGATAGATTAACCCGCTTTGCTTTGTGTCCGTACATCAATTAGTATCGATTGCATGCGCCGGTCAACTTCCTCGCCTTGGCCTCTCTGATTGTCGACTTCCTCTCTGCTTGGCCATAACCCTCAACAGGCAACATTGTCAGCCCACTCTATTTGGTCAATAACTTGCGCTTAATTTATGGTAACTATCAGGGTCTTAAAACATCTCATTCCAATAAATCAACGTATTACAGAGTACTCCCTTCTATCCAATAATCCGTCACCAAATCCTTTCTAGCTAGGAAGCACCACTGAACACCACTATTTTCCCCCATTCCATAATTTTTGAAAGTAACGCATAACCACATTCATAGGTCAGTCAGATGCATTGTGAATAACAATGATGGGTGGCAATACCATAATGATGGGTGACACAACTACAAACCTGGCAACTAATTTGCCGGCGGACTAGTTTTAGATCTCATCCAGCCCAAGAGTGTCGTGTAATTTAAAATGAACTGAGAAACTAAAATGTTTGCTCAGTGATTTTTAGGGAAACTAATTTGATGCTTAGTTTTCAATGAAATTAATTTACCTACTTTCAACTGCTTCACACTATTGCAGTACATATATACCACTGTAAATTATAGTGAACAGTCAGCTTGCATTGTTAAGGTACTGCTAGTAGCTAGTTACTCCTTGTATCAATTAGACAATAGTTCATGCAATTTTTGTGGTTTTGGCTAGAGATGCCTATAATGGACAAACTGATTGTTTTGAAATGTCAAGATTGTATCTACAAACTGATGTTTTTGCCTAATGATTGTATTTACAATGTAAATCAAGTTAATATTTTCGTCAGCAGGTAAAATGGACAAACTGATTGTTCGAGAATGTATAATGCACAATATATAATTAGCCCTACAGAAAAGTATGCAACTTTCTCTAGACGTCAATATAAATTGGTTGTTCATTTTAATTACTATTTTTTTATAGAAAACCAGAATTTTATGAAATTCCCTTTGATGTACGTCAAGTGAGCTTCTCAAACTTTTCGCGTCTTCTACAAAATCTGTATTTCAAAACTCATTCTATTTTACTTACTCCATTCCACTCCACTTTTATTAATGTTATGGAGACCAGCACAGAAAACATGAAAAGGAGAGAGTGGCACTGTACTAGTTTGTGGGCCCGTATTCAATGCACAAGCACATGGTGAAAATGGCAGGGAAGAAGGGTTGGCTGAGGTGCGGTGAGAGCGTTCCCAAAGATTAACTCTTAGCTAACTCTTAGAATTGTTTATTGTTGAAAAAGAAGAGAGAGAAGGCAGCTAACTCTTTCTCAAGAGAGGCAGCCTCTAAGAAATATGTGAGACTTAAACATGGACTCCACACCTCTTCAATTCTTTGTAAGAACTAGCTGCTACCTCTTAGCTAGCTCTACCATTGGGGACGCTCTGAGATATTACATCTTCACGTGGGGCCTCGACCGTGGCGGCTTGTCAGCGGGTGGCGGTTTGCCCGCTGCCGTATTGGTGGGCATGCATTGCAGGGGAGAGTACTACGTACACTGGCCAGCCGTTCTCCCCTGGCCAGCAAAGGTCACGGCAGCGGCTGCGATGACCTCACACGCTTGGTGACATGCATCGCCACCGATGGAAACAGCAAGCCTGATCTAGCCCGAGCTCCGACACACCGAGGACAAGCTGCTTCAATCTCGATTTGGCCCTAGGCAGATGAAGTTGCCGGCAATGTAGCGTCCGTAGGGCTGCTGCTGAGTTCTTGCGGGATGGAGGTTGATTGATGGAGATGGGAGACCTGAAGTGCTGCTGAACGGGGAAGGAAAGAAACCGGATGGGAAGAGAAGTCACATGGAGAGATGAGGATGGGTTGAACGTTACTGTGGGAGTAGTATACGTACTAAACTTCACTAAACATTATGCTTTCATCGATATGCGATTTCTTCAGAACTTTGTGTTGGTGTGCTAAGCAGCGAAGGTAATGCTCACTTAACACACCGAACACAAGAAATGGAAAATACGGAGTATAGAAGAACAAAGGTGGCAAGATAACAACTCTTAGTATAAGCGAAGTCAACTTGTTGATTACATGTGTGTTTACAGGTGACCCTTGGGCTTCCTTTATAGTCCAGGGAGCCATATTTTACAGGACCATTTTACTCTTGGCCAAACGCCCCAACTCTACTACGAGGCGGTAACTCTTAGGGACATTCCGGGAAAGTCGGCTGAAACCGCGTTGCTCGTGGCATAGCTGGCTGCTTAGCTAGGACGCACTCCGGCCCTTCGCTTCGCTTCGCTTCGGAGCTCCGTCCCTGCGCCGCTTCGCCTGGCCAGGCGGTTCCTTCGCCGGACGCAGGCCTTCGCGCCTAGGGCTTGGCTCCATCCTCGGGCTCCCCTTTGCTTCGCATCAAGGTACCCCTTCGTTTCCGGTGCCTCGCGCCGTTCATCGACCTGTGCGGCCTGCTCAAAGTTAAAGCTCGACGTTAGTATGGAAAACGTGTACCAGGGGTTTTTGGCATTGCCTCTACGCGAAATCCAGCTCGCGTCAGGCCCCCAACACTTTGGAACTCCAAGTTATCATGGATACAAGTTATTAACGTATCAAAACTGTGTAGCTCAAAACATACTCTGAATTGTAGCCGTCAAACATATAAAAAAATAACTATCAGCATACTTTTTATAAGATGTACTCCAGAAAAGCTGGTAGTTGTAGTGCAGTCATGGGAATGCTTAAAATTTTCTGTCTTTTACCTGGAAAGTGTACAAATATAACTGTTTAAATTCAAAAAAAAATTCTTATCGTACCTATACAGATATAATTGAACCTATCAAACTCTCTCTCTCTCTCTCTCTCTCTCTCTCTCTCATACACACACAACATAAACACACACACAAAAAAACATGTTTATCCAATCTTCTCACATTGTCTATCCAATCCATGCGTGTCTATGACCGCGCCAATAAAGTTCTTCCATCATTAATGTCCATGAGCAGGACAATTACCAGAAGGCGGCTTTAGCTTAATCCCAGTAATTGCGATGTTTCTTTATCCTGAAGTATAGGAGTTATCCAGTGTCCTGTATATTTGTCATTGTATCTATGTGATCATATGTATCTTTTGTTTTCAACAGAATGATTGGCAGATATTATGTTATGTTGGAAGTGGAGGCACAAATACTACTCAGAACATGAAATGATCTTCTCGGCCAAAAAAAAATCCACAAATCCAAGACTAATTCTTAGGGAGTCGGCTCCTGTGGTTCAGACCTTAACTCAAAGTATGAGCCCAGTACCAGAGGTCGGTCTAGATCAAATATATGGGACAAAACATGTGTTTTTTTTTTAAATTTCACAAATTGTGCATGCCAGAATTTGAAATTTGTGGGACGCCTGACACCTGGAGGCTCTATCCACTGAGCTATTCTCAGTTTGCATATCCATGTTCTAGGGAAAAAACATTATTAGAGATGTATTGTGTCCTTGAAAGAGACAACTTCATCACCAAAGTTCTGATTTTGATAACTTGTTATTCCAGAGGTGGCTGTGTGGGTCCATGAGCAAGGGACCAAACTTTAGGTGTGATCCGCTGTGTGGGTCGCTGATTTAGCTATTATTTTGGCGATTAATGACGTTCTAATGGAGAACAATATAATTAGGAGATTACTTCATATACCATGTATTCTCTCGAACTAATATGTCATAGATGCTTAACTATATAGTACTATGTATTTAAGTATCTGTATTTGGCATGTAGCAAGATTTTATTCCAGTATCTTTGTCCCACATATAGTTTTGCTCAAGAATTTGTGGGTAATTGTGACAAACGTTTGTTATGTGAACACATAGGTCCTGTTACAAGCTTATTCGCGACTAATTTGAACCTCTAAAACCCAGGCACGAACGAGGGACATGCACTGAATCCAACCATGCGTAGTCAATTCCGCGGCGGCGCCGCCCACTTGAACACGTTCTCAAGACAACATGCATGTCTTGATGCTTGTGGATCAACCAGTATAAAAGACTCCGGCAGACGAGCCCCTTTAGCACACCCAACTGCTCTCTAGCATTCTACCTCATCAACAGCTCAAATACACAGTTGACACGTACTCTTCCATTTTCCATGGCAAGAGGAAACGGTACCGCGCCTGATAGCCGCCGGGGCGTGCAGCACGCCGAGGGCTCTGCAGCTGTGCTGGCCATAGGCACGGCAAACCCGTCAGGTGCTATCGTTCCACAGGACCAGTTCACTGACCAGTTCTTCCGCGTCACCAATAGCGACCACCTTACTCACCTGAAGGAAAAGCTCAAGAGGATATGTAAGCATGTATATTTTCTGTTGAGTCCCTTATTATATTAATTTGATGGTGAACTTGGCCGGTTGACAGCTTCCCTATTAATCTTCAGTTGGATCAGCCTGTGCTAACTACCTGCTAAGCAAACATGTGTGAAAGAATTCCTTATTTAGTCTAAAAAAAGATGAGACTTCGGACCCTTTTTGAATTGAACTTCCCTATTTAGACAAAATTTACATTTTGTTCCCTCTTGATGACCCTTCCGTCTGAAATGTTACTTTCCCGTGAATTCACAGTAATAACGCAAAAAGACGATTAAACACACGGTTCGTGCAAAAAGCAAAAAAGAAACAAAATCAACACTCGCTCGAACTTCATGCCTGTTGAACTGATGCAGTGTGCCAGTGTGCCATCTTGAACTTCACAGCAATCCTGAACCTTATATCTAGAGCCATCTGTTTCAAGGAGTGCAATTTCTACACCTGCGAGAGACATGAAGATCGTGTAATAAGTTATGATATACATCTGACTACTCAAATACAAATAAATAGTGTAAGAATATTTGTGCAATTTTGAAACTTATATCTTTGTGAAATAAAGAAAATTTAATATTGACAACAAAACTGATTTTTATTCTGTTGACTAAACGTATAGGGGGAAAGAAAGAAAAATATTTCAATGAGCACAATGGCATGTGACCACTCTAGTTTAATTATTAATTATGGTTCCATATAAATATCAAATTTTTGATTGTATTATTAAATTTATCAAATTTTGTTGTAGATATGTTTTATTAATGTGTCAAATCATAATTTGAAGTACAGAAATGTCTCATATTATGATATTAAAGTATTTTCCCTTCAAATTGATCTGATACATGCCGGATGAATTTGACATTTCTGAACTTCATATTATGATTTGACACATTAATAAAACATATCTACAACTAATTCAACATGTTTAATAGTATAATTAGAGATTTGATATTTATATTAATCCATAATTAATAATTAAACTAGGGTGGACACATACCTCTATGCTCACAGAAGTTACTCTCGGAAAGGAAACTGGTTTTCTTCTAGGCCACTTAACACAGTTTCTTTAGTGCTAAACTAACGAAAGGGCCAAATAGGGAATCAAATGAGTTTGGGTCCAAATAGAGAAGTTCAATTCCAAAAAGAGCAAGGTAGGAAGTCTGATCTTTTTGGAGACCAAAAATAAGGAATTCTCTTTGAGTGACAGAATACAATCCCAACAAACAATAAACATCTGTCATTTAATTAAAATTTCAGGCAACAAAACTGGTATCGAGAAGCGGCACTTCCACCTAAGCGAAGAGATTCTTCTTGACAACCCGGAGTTCCTCGACAGGGAGCTGCCATCCCTTGATGCTCGCATCGACATCGTGGCCAGCGCAGTCCCCAAGCTCGCCGAGGCCGCTGCCAGGAAAGCCATTGCCGAGTGGGGTCGTCCGGCCACTGACATCACCCACCTCGTCTTCAGCACCTACTCCGGCTGCCGCGCTCCAAGCGCTGATCTCAAGCTTGCCTCACTCCTCAATCTCCCACAAACGGTGAGCCGCACCATACTGAGTCTCCATGGCTGCTACGGCGGCGGCAGGGCGCTGCAGCTGGCCAAGGAGCTCGCCGAGAACAACCGCGGCGCGCGCGTACTGGTGGCCTGCTCCGAGATCACCCTCGTATGCTTTGCCGGCCCAGACGGGAGCAACCTGGTCGGCCACGCCTTGTTCGGTGATGGCGCGGGTGCGGTCATCGTCGGTGCCGGCCCCTTCACCAGCGGCGAGCGCCCGGTGTTCGAGATGGCCGCCGCCACGCAGACGACCATACCGGGAACCGAGTACGCTCTCGGGATGCAGGTCGCCGGCGGTGGCATCGACTTCCACCTCGCCATCCAGGTGCCTACGCTGCTGGGACAGAACATCGAGCAGTGTTTGATGGGCGCGTTCAGGTCGGTGCTTGGTGATGACGTCGATGATGTTGCCTGGAACGACATGTTCTGGGCTGTGCACCCTGGTGGCCGTCCGATCTTGGATAACATTGAGACGGTGCTCAAGCTGGAGCCCGGGAAGCTGGCTGCGAGCCGACATGTCCTACGCGAGTACGGGAATATGAGTGGCGCCACCATAGTCTTCGTCCTTGATGAGCTACGCAGGCATAGGAAGGAAGAAGGTGACCAGCAGCTGCCTGAGTGGGGGCACTACTGGCCTTCGGACCGGGAATTACAATAGAAACCATCGTCTTGCGGTCCCCATCAAAGAATTAATGATGATCATAAATAAGCAGGATAAGAAAACTACTCAATCTATATATCTATATATATATAATATATATAGACTGCACACGTAAGGTTTGGCAGCGTGGTATGAACATATATCGAGGTCATGGTGAAGGAGTACTCTGGTTCCTCTAGAAAATATAGCTGTCTACCCATATCCAGTTTGCTTTTATTTTCGACGCATTAATTACTGCGACTTCAAATAAGAGGCGTGGTATAGAAGAAAATTCTTGAAATATATGTGTATGTAAGTGTGCATTTCAAATTGTAGTTCTTGTAATAATAACATTGATAAACTTGATCGTCGTATGGTCCGTGCAGTTGCGCATGCTAGGAATTAAACATCCTTGCAACAATCTGAATAACTTTACCATTCTTGTAATCATGTAGTATCAATCAATTCATGTAGCCTATTGTTGGAATTAATAATGGAATATATTGATACAAGGATACTATGTAATGTTAAAAAGATTTATCTAATATCTCAGATGTTTGGCCACCAAGTGAATGTAAATATACTTACTAATAAAAGGAGATGAACCTCCCACCACGGTAGCTAGAAAAATAGAGAAATAGGCTAGAAATTCTCACAAAAAAGAGAAACATCTGACCATCCATATCACATCTTCATATTACATAATTAGTTTAATCTGAATGTTCATGGATACCACGTCCACCTGGTTAGGAATGGTACATCATCACCACCAACAACAGTTCGAATCACATTAATGTCAACCCATTATGCCTTTTTATTTGAAAATGTCATCTAACCGCACAAGAAAGAAATAACAAATCATGCACCTCTCTCTAAGTTGCTGCTCACGTACGTATCTCAAATGCTTATACTATCCTCAGAAAATCTATCTCTAGCTCAGGTAAACTGACGTACATATATAAAACATCTCATATAAAGATCAATCAACAACTGTGAAAAGTAGTCGACAAGTAGAAAGATTAGTTCCTGTGAGGCTGTGACACCGTACCAGCGGCATTAGTCAACAAGGAGAAGGATTGGTACCTGGACACCACCGGCTTCGTCATCGACGGAAGGTTGTCGCCTATGACGAAGGCAGTGCCTTCAGCTAGATCGCTGGTAGGTCATCTCTTCATCTGTCTATATTTAACAACTCTATGGTGAATAAATAGTACTAGATTGGGTCCTTAAATTTCTGTTAAAGATTCAATATATCTTTCATATTCTAATCAGTCTCCTTACTCTAATTCTCCTTCATCTCTTATAGCAAATTATATCGTAGCTTACATGCCCAGTTTTTTTTTTTTTTTTGTGTGTGTGTTTGTGTGTGTGAATGGAACAGTTTGATAAGATGAGGATTTCACCAAATCTTATATACCGAACTATATGGTAGCTTACATGCCCAGTTTTTTTTTTTGTGTGTGTGTGTGAACGGATCAGTTTGATAATATTAAGATTTCACCAAATCTTAGTGGAACAGTTTGATAAGATTAATTCTATATCGTAGTCTTATTTTCCCTATGTATCTCTGCAAATAATCACCATGGTGGGATATTTTCATATAATGACATGCATTATGCAAGAATTATTTCTTTCGGTATTTAAGGTTCTATATATTAGCAAATTAACCTTTTTTCAAAATTGTAGACACAATTAATGAGTCAAGCTATTAGGATGATGGTTATTTTCTATAATATTAAAACATTCCTATATTACAGATTGAACCTATAATATACAAGAGTTTCTCTTTTACCACTTTGTCTCTACATTGACAAATTAAAAATATTTTTCTTTCTATCTACTATGCTGCAGGCAATATGACATTCAAACCTGTGAGTGCATTGACAACAGAAAAAGACACATGGACAATCAAGGTGAAAGTATTAAGACTTTGGGATTCAGTCAATCCAAGTAGCAAGGAACTTATCAGCACTGATATGATTCTAGCAGATGATACGGTATGATTATTAATGCCTTAAACTCTCAATAACTTAGCAAACTACTAAAACTGTTTTTTTTTTTTTTGCACAGGATAATGTGATTTGATGCATCTATCAGAAAACAATTGGTTAGCAAGTTCAAGCCAAAAATCAAAGAGAAGACAGTGTACATCTTAAAAAGGGAAAATTGCAAATACCCACTTGCATTTTTGGGCGGTTTTCACACATCTATAAGTGTTTTTGCTTCAGTCAAACACCTACAAGTTACACTTTGTTTTCAAATACCCACCTGGCAATCTTGACTGATGAATATGGCTCTTAGCAATCATTCCATACTGCTTAAATAGATTATTGTAACTAAGTAACATACAATATCATTTGAATCATGCATATATATATATATATATATATATATGTATTATATTTTTAAAGCTTGTTTCCCTCTATATTGTTCATAAGAATTTATAGCATCATAGCTAAATTTGTGTATTGTTGGGACTATTACGAGAAGCTTGGTGATGTCATATTGTTTGGATGGTAATTACACTAAGGTGAAACATCCGAATCAATATTAAAAGTCAAACAATAGTCATATTAGTTGGTCAAAGTTACTAAGGGGGTATATGAAAACTAAGTGTAACTTGTAGATGTTTGACTGAAACAAAAATACTTGCAGGTGGGTATATGAAAACCACCCTAACATGCAAGTGGGTATTTGCAATTTTCCCGCTTAAAAAACATAGAAGTGGAGAAGTATAACAAGTACGGCATACTGAAGAATACACCAAAAAATAGTTTCATGTATAAAATTCAATAATTAGTGCTCTTCATCACGAATAGCAGGATAAAGAAAAGATAGATAAAATTATTATTCACACACTATCATCATTAAACTCTATCAATCACAAAAATTAATCTCTAATCCTCCATCCTATTTTTTCTGTCGTTGATTTTATTTCTAAAAGTTCAACTACTAATCTATGACATAAACAAACAGAGGAAAGATTGGTCATAAACATAAGGTCTTTTATTTATATGCAATATACATATCATATAGAATACTTCTATAACGAAGGTTTAATCTCAAGAGATTGTTCCATTTAATTATCATCGTCTATACAAACACAAAATTTCTGATCCTTTTATCTTTGTATCTTCTATCCTGCAGGCAATATAGAATGTAACCTTTCTAGATAGATGCACGAAACATGTAACAGACTAACAAGAAATCCAGAACCAAGGTAAGAGTAGTAACCGATGAATGCTACTATTGACCAGTGACAAGTTCACCATATACCTATTTAAAATGATCTTGCATATTTCCTTGTAATACTGGTTCCACTTGATCAGAAAAAGTTCCAAGGGGAGATGCTAAAACTAAAAATTTTGGTCACAAAATTATATTACTGTCATTCTTCATGGGAAGCCAAAAATACAAGGCCCAGAACTTCCAAGATGCTATGGTCATATATCACCAGGCTGTATACCTTGAGCTATTTGTACAATATATGGTACATGATGCAGAGGCGGCAAAATCTTTATTCAGATATGATATTGTTGAAAGTTCAGAAGACAAATTAAAGGTATGTTGTTATAATAAAAATTTCAACATATTATTGTTATTAAATTCTTGAAAAACTAACGCAGGTCATTTTGAGTGCAGATATATACACAATAGAATTTTAAAAGAGAGGTTGCCTACATGCAAATATACTAATCTTCTTCAAAAAAATAGATACCCTAAAGAAGATGGAGCTGTTGGTAGCATTATATTCAAAGCCAAAGAAAATCTCTTGGACAAGTTACCAAAATATGAAGGAATCATCGTACAGGTAAAATCATCTATCTTTTCCCTGCTTCAGGATCTCTCTCTATGATCCGGACAACACATTATGTATTAATTATCTAAGAACTCAATGCCGCAGACCGCGGTTTTGTATGCAGAGCCCAGACTTCATACAAGTGCATCAGCCAGCATGAACACATGAGCCTGACTCTTGGGTTCACCACCGTGGCATATGGAGTGCATTGATAAGACCTCAATGCAGGCCTCGGATTGCAAAGCAGAGCGCATACCTTGGATGCGAGTGCATCAGCCAGCATGAACATGAGCCGAGCCATCGTAGATGCGATTGCATCTATCAGCAACTGAAAGCACACACACCGGCCAGCTTCATGCAGTGGAAGCTGCGACTTGCAAGTTCGATCAGACACCTAGATTTTTGCCATGAACGAGAGCATGGAGTTTTTTTCAATGGACATGACGGTGTTTCATTTAATTCCTTCAACTCTTTGAGTGACTGTGACAAAAGGAATCCATAAAGTGACAACCCCCCCCCTTTGTGCGCATCTTGTGTTGAAAATATAAGCACTTTCAGTTTTAATTTAATCCAGAAATAAATCATGAATATGATAAACAGATTGCTAATTAAATTAGACCGGTCTATGCAAAATCTAGACATGTCTAATAAGCACAAGAAGATGAAAACATCTACCATACTATCTATAACTATCATGCAGAGATAGAACGCGTAGGCTAGTATGGAAGACATAATGGAAGTAGAAGGTACGTGCTTTTCCGGTCCGACGGGGTGGACGAGTTGACGACGACGTTCAGCAGCGTCACGGTGAAGACAGCGACGTGCTTGGCTCACGCGGCGAGGAAGACGCGCCGTGGTGGAAGCGATCGAGCAGTCGCGCAGAGCGCTTCCCAAAAACCTTATTCGCCTTCTCCCAGTACAGGATCGCCGAAGGCGCTGGTTCCGGAGACCTGCTCTCCCGTTCGTCGGTGCACGCCGACGATCGGGATGGAGTAGTCTTGGCGGCGCAGCAGCAAGAGAGGCTAAAACCCTAGGTAAGTCCGAGAGATGTTTCTGCGGCAGCGTCCGTACGTTTATATAGGAGAGACCGCTAGGGTTAGGCGAACCTAAACCGAGTCGGTTTCCAAAACAGAAAACGTATTGGACTCGCAGCAAAAATAAAGTGCAAAAGGAAGCCGCGCCCCTGCAAGGCAAGGGGCCGGATTTTGGCGGATCATTCACGCAGGTGATGCGCGGCCGCGCCCTTCGCCCACGCCCACACCCCGCCCCGTCCCGCCCTGCCCGGCGAGGCGAGGCGAGCGCGCGTGTGGTCTTCCTTCTTTGTTTCTCACAGTTGCAAGGAAGGCAAGAGCATCCAAGTTGATAAGTTGGTCTTCCTCCACCTCCACTAGCAATGTGGTACTAAAGATTGCACTCCCACCATCCCTCTATGGGCCTTTGAGATTTTCTAGGTGAAAGTCGCCTAGAGGGTTGGTGAATAGGCGATCCTAAAAATTTCTACGAAATAAGACTAAGACGAAAACGTCAAATACCGAAACTTCCGGTAGGGTACCGGATCTTCCGGTGCAGGGTGAAAAATACGGAATTAACCCTACACAATTCTAGTGATTTGCAAGAAGGAAAACACAGCCCTATGCAATTCTAGGAATTTAAAAGCGCAAAGAGAAACTAACAAGCAACCTAGTAAAGTAAACAACAAGGCGCTTAAGTAAAAGAGAGAGCACACAAGACACGGATTTTTCACCGAAGTTCAAGCCTACCAAGGACTCTACGTCTCCATTGAGAAAGTCCACCAAGGACCAGGTTTCTTTCAACCCTATTTCTCCCTCAAGTCACCATCAAGGTTGAGCTTGAGTTTTCCACTATCAAAGTCCCTTTCGGGAGGGGTAAAACAAACTTCTCGGGCGTCACCACACAAGTTGGGAGCTCACGAGCACGCCTAGCCGTCTAGGAGCTCAAAGCTCCAAGAGTAACAAATCCAAATCGCAAGCTTGACGGGAGTGAAGATACTCAAGAATGGAATCAAGTCTCTCAATCTCTTGCTTAAAGTCTCTCACTCGAATCCTAGCTCAAGGATGGAAATTTTGCTTTTGGAGAGGATTTGGAGTGAGTGAAGTGTGGCTTAAGTGTATTGGAGTTCGGAATGTGCAAGAGGGAATGAGTGAGGGGTGGAGTGTGGCTTATATACCACAACTCCAAAAAGAGCCGTTGGCCTGTCCGAACGACCCGCACCGGAACTTCGATGGCATATCGGAACTTCCGGTATGGTCGGATTAGGTTTAGATCTGGATTTTCGGCCCGCACCGAACTTCGGTGGTGTACCGGAACTTCCGGTACGTAGGTTTAGGGTTTGAAAACGGGGCCGCACCGGAGCTTCCGGTGTCCTATCGGAACTTCCGGTATGGCATTCCGAGAGAGTTCAAAACTCTCTCGTTAGCCTACCGGAACTTCCGAGTACCAGAGACCGGAACTTCCGGTATGGCATTCCGGAGAGCTCAAACTCTGTGTTAGCCTACCGGAACTTTCGGTACTAGGGACCGGAACTTCCGGTATGGCATTCCGGAGAGCTCAAAGCTCTCGAGTCAAAGCTCTCTCGAGTGCCTACCGGAACTTCCGATACCACACCGGAACTTCCGGTGGGTCCCGAAAGTATAGGCTTGGACTGGTTTTTCTTGGATTTTGTGAGCATCTTCATTCTTTGCCAAGATTGTGATTTGCATCCCTCTTTATAGTACGGCATCCCTATGACTCAAAGCAAAGATAAAACGAGAAGTTCAAGCTTTGAGATAGGTCTTCTCCAATTTCTTATTTTATTGCATTTCTCATTTCTTTTCTTCTTTTTGATCATACTTGCTATGCTTTCATGTTCTTTGGATGTTCACTACACACATTCTCATGAAAACATTAGTCCAAATTTAATTGTATTGATATCAATCATCCAAAATAAAATGAGGGGCCTAGATGCACTTTCACTAGGAATTATAGAAATTATTAAATGGGCTTTGGCCTAATAATTCCATCAATCCCCCACCAGCATCTCAAAGTCCCAACAAGACTTTGCCTCATCCTACTACTGTTCAATATACCGAGTGTTTCAGTGGAGACTGTTAAGTTGAACTTCCACCTAGAACAATTAGTTACACTCATTTACGACTTGAACAATGGACTATGCATTGAATTGCAAGTCTTATGCAAACAAGCTTTACTTAGAGTCACAGCTGGTACTTGGACCTCCAGTAGGCTACTCCGCGGGTGGAGCATATAGGTCGTACCTCATGGTCTTTCATGAGCTTAATAGAGATCACCCAAGTCTCATAGACTGCGACTTTACAACGATCGGGCTCATATAGGTGTATTCTTTCAAGAGTGCTCTGCAGGATAGCATCTTCGCTAATTAAAGCCAATAGAATACATTAAGGCATTCGCCAACCTGCCATGCAGTGTTGAGAGTATTGCATCATTACTCGAGAAGGTTAAAAGGATACTCTCTAGCTGACCAATAGCTTGTTCTTCCCAGTGTCCTACTTCACGGGATCTCCTATCACATAGGTTGGGTTACCACTATGGAATAGCTCAAATGGGTCTCATACTCGTCTCCTTTGATGCATTGTCTATCACATTACGTGACAGCCCCTTAGTAAACCGATCTGCCAGGTTTCTATCGGTTGATATGTAATCCATCGATATTACTCTGGAGTTTCTCATTTTCCGACAAACTTTAAACGTCTCTTAATATGTCTTGATGACTTTATATTGTCCTTTGAACTGTTCACATTGACTATCACAGTTTGATTGTCACAGTTCATCGATATTGCTGGCACTAGTTTCTCGACAATAGGTAAGTCCATCAAGAGCTCACGTAGCCAATCGGCCTCAATTGTGGCTGTATCTAGCGCGGTAAGCTCTGCTTCCATGGTAGACCTCGTTAAGATGTCTGTTTACATGATCTCCATGGAACAAGCAGCACCACCAAGAGTGAAAACATATCCACTCGTGGCATACAACTCATCAAGCATCGGATATCCAATTGGAGTCACTATATCCCTCTAGAACTGCAGGAAACCCGGAATAATGATTTCCATAACCCGCAGTACCTACTAGGTAGTGCATTACTCGCTCAAGCGCACGCCAATGATCATCTCCCGGATTAGAAGTAAACCGACTCAATTTGCTCACAGCAAAAGAGATGTCGGGCCTAGTAGCACTAGCCAAGTACATAAGTGATCCAATGATCCGAGAATATCTCAATTTGTCTCTACCAATTCTCTTATTCTTCCGAAGGATCAAGCTGGGATCATAAGGAGTTGGAGAAGGTTTGATGTCCTTGTAGTCGAAGCGACTCAAGCATCTTTTCCACATAATGAGATTACGTTAAAGTAATCCCATTCTCTCCTTTGATTAGCTTAATGTTTAAAATAACATCAGCCTCACCTAAATCCTTCATATCAAAACTTTGGAACAGAAAAGACTTGACCTCATTAATCACGTCAAGGTTTGTTCCAAAAATTAGTATGTCATCCACATACAAACACAATATAACTCCCTCACCCCCACCATGGTGGTAGTACACACATCTATCAGCCTCATTGATCGAAAAGCCTGCTGATATGAGTGTAGAGTCAAATTTCTCATGCCATTGCTTAAGTGCTTGTTTTAGCCCGTATAAAGATTTCACCAGCTTACACACCTTGTCTTCTTGACCCTTTACTACAAAACCATCCGGTTGATCCATATAAATCTCCTCATCCAACTCTCCATTAAGGAAAGCTGTCTTAATGTCCATCCGATGAACGAGAAGACCATGAGAGGCAGCCGGAGCAAGTAGTACGCGTATAGTGGTCAATCTCGCAACAGGTGAGTAAGTGTCAAAGAAGTCTTCACCTTCTTTCCGGGTATAGCCCTTAGCCACAAGCCGAGCCTTGTACTTGTCAATAGTACCATCAGGCCTAAGCTTCTTCTTGAACACCCACTTGCAACCCACGGGTTTGCACCCATATGGTCGATCAACTACCTCCCATGTTTCATTAGAAAGAATAGAGTGCATCTCACTCTATACAGCTTCTTTCCAATCATCCGCATCGGGTGATGCATATGCCTCAAGCAATGGTTCCGGGAGTATCATCCACAAGATAGACAGTGAAATCATCACCAAAAGATTTTTCAATCCTTTGTCTCTTGCTCCGTCTAGGAGCTTCACTATATATCTCCTCGTTAATTGGTTCAAGTGTTTGTTCAGCATGATCGGAAAACACAGTTCAGCAAGCACATCAGTAGATAATCTAGACATGCTATGTGAATCTTTCATAGGAAATATGTTCTCAAAGAAAGTAACATCACGAGACCCCATTAAAGTATTAACATGAATATCGGGCACCTCTGATTTCACTACTAAAAATCTATAGGCAATGCTATTATGAGCATATCCAAGAAAAACACAATCCACAGTTTTAGATCCTAACTTACGTTTCTTGTTTATTGGCACATTAACCTTGGCCAAACAACCCCAAGTACGTAAGTAAGACAATGATGGTTTTCTCCTAATCCATTCCTCATATGGCATTTTCTCCTTATTCTTCATGGGAACTCTATTTAGGACATGACATGATGTCAATATAGCCTCCCCCCACCATGCCTTAGATAATCCCGCAGCGTCTAACATGGAGTTAACCAGGTCAGTCAAAGTGCGATTCTTTCTTTTGGCAACCCCGTTTGATTGGGGCGAATAGGGAGGAGTCCTCTCATGAATCATACCGGGTTCGCACAAAATAAGTCGAAATCATTAGAGAAATATTCACCACCGCGATCGGACCTAATTCTTTTGATCTTTTTCTCTAATTGAGTTTCAACTTCATCCTTATAGATTTTAAAGTAGTTTAAAGCCTCATCTTTCGTTTTTAACAAATACACATAGCAATATCTAGACGCATCATCAGTCAAAGTCATGAAATATCTTTTTCCACCTTTTGTCAATATACCATTCATTTCGCAAAGATCTGAATGTATAAGTTCTAGTGGTGCCAAGTGTCTCTCCTCGGCAGCCTTGTGAGGTTTTCGAGGTTGCTTAGATTGCACACAAGTATGGAACTCAGAACCTTTGACAATGGAAAAATTCGGAATTAAATTCAAGCTGGAAAATCGAGACATAGAACCAAAATTCAGATGACATAAACGTGAATGTCAAACATTGGCATCACTCTCATTAACATCATCACAAATATAGTTCACTAATTTATTGCAAAAATCTGAAAGGAAAAAGCGGAACAAGCCTCCGCACACATAGCCTTTACCAATAAATTGTCCACTCTTAGACACGACAACTTTATTCGACTCGAGCACTACCTTAAAACCATCCCTACATAAAAGGGAGCCACTAACGAGATTCTTCTTGATAGAAGGGACATGCTGCACGTTCTTCAATTGGACAATCTTTCCTGAAGTAAACTTCAGCTCGACCGTGCCAACACAATGAACAGAAGCATGTGACCCATCTCCCATCGAGACGGAAGAATCCTGGGCGACCTTGTAAAAGAAAACAGAGAAGCATCAGCACACACATGAACATTTGCACCAGTATCAAGCCACCAACTTGTAGATTGAAATACTGAAAATACAGACGGTAAATTACCGTACCCGGTAGTGTCAGCACTGGTCACCATGTTCGCAGACTTCTGCCGAGGAGGCTTCCTCCCTTGCGCTATGGACACTTCTTTGCCCAATGCTCAATGGAGCCGCAAACGAAGCATCCCTCGTTCTCCTTGTTCTTTTTCTTCTTGAAGGTAGTGGTCCGCTTAGGCTTATTGTGCTTGCCCTTGCCCTTGCCACCATTGCCATGAGACGACCGTGGTTGGTGCACCATGTTGGCATTGGTCCGACCCTCAACAGATTTAGATCTCCCATCCTTAGCCCGAGCTTTCTCCTTAATATCAAGAGACGCGATCAAATCTGAAACAGAAATGTCGATCCTCTTGTGCTTGAGAGAAGTGGCGAAATCCCTCCATGAAGGAGGCAATTTGGCAATGATGCCCCCATCCACAAACTTGTCGGGTAAGGTGATCTTAAGCATGTCGAGTTCCTTGACCAAACACTATATTTCATGAGCTCTGTTCGACTACAGATTTGCCTTCGGCCATCTTATAGTCATGGTACTGCTCCATAATATACAACTCGGTGCCGGCATCGGATCCACCATAGTCAGCGTAGAGAGCATCCCACAACTCTTTAGCGTCGGTGTGATGGATGTACACATCTTGTAGATGATCTGCAAGATTTCCAATGACAGCGCCCACAAATAGAGTGTTGGCCTCCTTGTACCGATTCTCCTCTTCAGGAGAAAGAGTACCTTCAGGTTTGTCTTTGGATGCCTCAAACACTTTCATGGCATTAAGCCACGGAGTGACTTTCACTTGCCATCTCTTGAAGTGCACGCCGGTAAAACGTTTCGGCCTCGGTGCCTCCACAAATCCAGCCATAAAACTAAAGTGCCTATAATAAGGTTTTTGGATTGTTGGAAATATAAGCACTTTCAGTTTTAATTTAATCCAGAAATAAATCATGAATATGATAAACAGATTGCTAATTAAATTAGACTGGTCTACGCAAAATCTAGACATGTCTAATAAGCACAAGAAGATGAAAACATCTACATACTATCTATAACTATCATGCAGAGATAGAACGCGTAGGCTAGTATAGAAGACATAATGGAAGTAGAAGGTACGTACTTTTCCGGTCCGACGGGGTGGACGAGTTGACGACGACGTTCAGCAGCGTCACGGTGAAGACAGCGACGTGCTTGGCTCACGTAGCGAGGAAGACTCACCGTGGTGGAAGCGATCGAGCAGTCGCGCAGAGCACTTCCCAAAAACCTTATTCGCCTTCTCCCGGTGCGGGATCGCTGAAGGCGCTGATTCCGGAGACCTGCTCTCCCGTTCGCCGTTTGTTGACGGTCGTTACGGACCAATTTCGACCGTCAATTAGTCAAATAAATGAGAAGGACTAGGCATGTCTTACACGCATTTTACTTAGAAATAACCTAGTTCCACTTGTACCTCTAGATTTTTAGTGTGCAGGTGGATAATGATGAATTCCAGTGCCCCGAGGCGACAAATCAACACTTTTACAAAACTTCCATTTCGCCGCGGGAATCAACTCCAAGATAAAAGGCCAATGACCACGAAATCCAACACAAAGAAGGCCACAAGCAACTGGAACAAAGACCAACATCCAGTGGGGGAGCCAACTGCCAAAGCCCAGCCCAGGAGGGGCCAGGACCAGCTCGGCCGAACCCACCAGGGTGGTTCGGCCGAACCGGTCCGGTGGCCCCCCGGCCCACTTTTCTCCGGCGGTTTGCCCACCGCCTCCGGAGGTCGGTTCCACGCGCATTAAATGCCACCGACCTACGAAACCGCCTCCAGGAGCCGACCTTTCAAGCCTATATAAGGAGGGGTACCCCCCCTCCTTAACACACACAACAACACAAGGATCATTCTCTCCTCACATTAGAAGTTTAGAGGCTTTCTAGGTAGTGCTAGGCTTAGTAGTGGGCTGCCTCATCGCTCCCAAGGTCTTGTGGAGAATTGGGTATAGCTCTTGTATCCTCTCTTTGTAAGACTTGATCTTTTATATATGGAATACTTTCGTTTATATCCTTGTCATGAGCTTGACAGAGTAGTCATGATCTTGCTTGATCGTTCATCGTTCGTTCATATGAGTTCATCGTTCGTTCTTCGTTCTTCATTAATAGAAGATGAACACATATCGAATGTTCTTCGTTCGTTCATACTTGATCATCGATTACTCTTGATCTTACTTGGTTGATTGCCGTTCGTCGCT
Organism: Chloris gayana; assembly: GCA_031894775.1. Classification (NCBI taxonomy): domain Eukaryota; kingdom Viridiplantae; phylum Streptophyta; class Magnoliopsida; order Poales; family Poaceae; genus Chloris; species Chloris gayana. Next base: position 55,840 of record JAUNZO010002261.1, read on the forward strand.
CATTCTTGAGCGACGAACGCCTTTGCATGACTTAGTGCTAGCTTTGATCCTTTCGTCCGGCTTATGCTAGTTAGACTAATGTTCTTATGAATAGGCTTCGGGTTCATCGTCCCGCAAGGGTGCTCTAGATTTACCACCATGTCGATCCGTAGGGTTGGGGTGCCTCGAGGGATCTAGAGTTGTGGTTAGTGACGCCGGCATGGTGCTGGGGTTATCTACCCACCTTTGAATGTGCTTCGTGTCCCACGGTTTGTAGAGGTAGGTGACAAGAAGTGACAGCCTTGTCATCCAAAGTAATCCTCCACGTTCGGGCATGGCATAGGAGTCTAAAAGGCCGGAGTCGCGAGGCGGACCTCGCGTAAGACGGATCTCCCGATGATGCCTAGGCATTAGACGCTTGCTTGCGCTTGCATGATCTTGGATGTTAGGTAGAAGCTGCGCACTCATATGAATGTTGTATCATTAGGAGTAGTGGTCTGCTAGTCTAGTTTAGCTTTATCTAGGATTGCCTCTATCCCTTTTATTAGAGAATGCATTGCCTTGGTGTGTGTCACACTATCCTCAATTTATTGCTCCTAACCCCTGCATTGGAATGTGATTACTTCATCACTCTTTTGTAACACCATGAGCATAAGTACTCTTATCAACCATGTCTTCCTTTGGGAAAATATAAATACGATACCCTTGAATACTCTCGGGTGAAATGCTACAACGGGTTATCCGTCCGCTTGCGGATATTCATGACCCACCTTATAATACATATCTAGTACTTGTACTCGGATGTGGATTATTTGGTTAAATAGTGCAAGTGACTTAAACCCTTGGCTCTCCCGCGGTCACGTGTTTCTTTCCGCGTGACCTTAAGAGATGCCAACAAGCATTTCCGGCGCCGTTGCCGGGGAAGACATTGGTTAATAAGAATACAATGAATGTTCATGATTACACTTGATGATGATTTAATCATTACCTTTGCAAGTTAACCTTGATCTGTTTTCTCTTCAATGTGAAAACAGGATAGTGCATGCGTGGATTCAACTTGCCGAAAAACTTCGTTGATAATCCCGAGTCTCTTGCGAGAAAGACTCGACCTCGCGTCGTTGTCTCTCCTCAAGAACCCACGACAAGCGAGCCCGCATCTTCCGCACCATCAACCTCAACACTCATGGCTGAAAGGACCCTTCGTGACTACTCGCGCCCTCCGTCGCCAATGTGCCCATTGGGCCCAACGTCGACGCTCGGTGCCGCAGGACTTGACATCAAGTCCAGCCTCATCACTATGGTGCAAGCCATTCCCTTTTGTGGAAAGGCCTCCGAGGACGCCAACTCTCATCTCCAACAGTTCCTCGGAGATATGCAACACATCAGCCACGGCCGGAGTCAACCAAGATGCTATCGGACTTCGCCTGTTTCCCCTATCCCTCCTTGGGAAGGCGAAACAGTGGTTTTATGCCAATCGTGCAAGCATTGACACTTGGGACAAATGTTCCACGGCGTTCCTCGCCAAGTTTTTCCCGATGGGTAAAACCAATGCCCTTCGTGGAAGAATTGCAAGTTTCCAAGCAAGCGACAAATGAATCCATGCCCGAGGCATGGGAAAGGCTTCAAGAATACATTCCGGCCTGCCCTCACCATGGGATGGAGGAATGGCTCATTCTTCAACACTTCTACAACGGGTTGACACCAACAACCCGTGGACATATGGATGCCGCTGCTGGAGGAGCCTTCTTCTCCAAAACCGTTGCCCAAGCAAAAGAACTCATAGAGAAGATGGTCTCCAATCAAGGGTGGAGCGATGATCGACTCCAAACACGCTCAAGAGGCGTACACCCCGTCAAGGAGGTGGACATGCCGTCCGCCAAGGTTGACCTCCTCATAAAACGCTTGGATGAACACAACGCAAATGGTGGTGTTCATGCATTGGACTCACACATGACGTGTGAGGAATGCGGGAACACCGGCCACATGGGGAAGGATTGCCCCCATACCCATGAAGAAGCATTCTACATGAACAACAACAACGGGTATCGTCCAAACGGAGGACAAGGGTACAACCAAAACCGACCATCATATCAAGGAGGTAACAATTTTTCTCGGCTTTAACAATAATCAGCCTTCCTTGAAAGATTTGGTTTATGGCCAAGCTAAAATCAACGAATCTATCAACAAAAAGCTTGCTGCCAACGACAAAGTCTTAGAAAACATAACCGCACAAATAGAAGGTTTCTCCTCTCGCTTTCAAAAATCAGCCGAGCTTTAATAAAATGATTGAAACCCAAGTTGCTCAGCCTAGCTGCTCTTATTCCCGGTTCTAATTCCGGGAAGATCCCGGGCAACCCGAGTCTTCTTTGGAAAATGTTAATGCGGTTACCACGAGGGAGGAAAATCCACTCGGGATCCGCCATATCCTAACCATGCAGCAAAGAAGAACAGGAACGAACCGGAGGAGGAAAGCCCTTCTACTACCAAAGAAAAAGAAGAAGAACCGAAGCCAAGTGACGGGAAGAATGGAATTGAATTTCAAGACACAAGCTTCTTGCCATTCCCTCACGTAAACAGGAAGCCAAAGGAGGATGAACAATTTGCTCGATTCGTCGAGACCATCCGAAGGATTCATGTCAACGTGCCATTGTTGGACATGGTGCAGGTGCCCACATATGCACGTTACCTTAAAGACATCCTCAACAACAAGAGACCATTACCCAACGAGGAAATGGTCAAGCTCACAGAGGAGTGTAGCGCAGCTATACTCAATCGGCTTCCGTAAAAGAAGAAGGACCCCGGCTGCCCCACAATATCATGTTCCATTGGGGCACACCACTTCGACCAAGCCTTATGTGATCTTGGGGCAAGCGTCGCGTGATGCCCAAAGAAGTCTTTGATCGTTTGAGCTACACAACCTTGACTCCTACACCAATGAGGTTGCAATTGGCGGACTCTTCGGTCCGCTACCCCGCGGGAATAGCCGAAGACGTGCCAGCAAAAATTCGAGGCAACTTCATACCGGTGGACTTTGTGGTGCTTGAGATGGATATTGACAAGAACACGCCCTCATTTTGGGACGTCCCTTCCTCAGCATCGCGAACGCCCAAATTGATGTTGGGAATGGAGAAATCCGATTCCACATCAATGGGAAGGAGGAAAAGTTTGAGTTTCAACCAAGAAAAGAACAATGCTCAATGATCAAGATCAAGTATGGGCCAAATCCCTCAAACATCCGTGAAGTTGAAGTGACGCCAAGAAAGACGGATAGTCTCATCGCCTTTTGGAAGCAACTTGACAAAATTGAGAATCCGTCATGGTACCAACCCAAGAAGCCTCGCAACAAGCAAGGCCGGGATTATGGGCCAAGAAGCCAGTCCTTCAAGACACAAAGCCACCTACATCAACAAAGACCAACCAAGTGTGGCAAGTGAAGAAGGTGCAGCCATCTTCATCCTCCTCTCCAGGGAAAGGGCCTGCACCACAAGGATGAAAAGAAATGGAGAAGTCCTCGCTCGCCGTACTTAAAATGGCGAAGCCCCGGCCGACAGGATAAATCGGCATTATCTTTCGATTTCTTTTTGATTTTGTTTTCCACCACATGCATTTAAAAAAATAATAATAATAATAATAATAATAAAAACCTCCCTGCATACTCTATTTTATCACAAGAAAATTTTCATTTCATTTATTTGGATTTTCCGCCAGCATATTCGATTTTTTTTTCACTCGCCATGCATATAAAATTTGAAAACCAAAATCCTTTTACGTCCAAATTTTCCTACTTTTGTTTGAAACTTTTGGACAACCCTTGTATCCTTATACAAAACCCAAAAACAATTTTGCATGTTGGAATTTTCTCCAACACTTTTTCTCGAGATTTGATTTTTCGAATAAAGTTGAATTTGAGGCAACTTTCTTTGGATTTCTTATTGAGCAAATATTTCGAGGAATATCTCGGACGTAGCAACCATGGTCAATGATCATTTGGCCGTTGGGGGCTATGGGCCAAAAGGGGGAGCAAGAGGGACCCACAGCAGGCCGGCCGAACCCACCTCCTTGGTTCGGCCGAACTGCTATGACCGTTGCTCGGTCTGTCTTTTTTTTCCCAACGGTCATATGCCCCTTCTAACGTTCAAAAACGGCTACTTCGTGAGCTATAAGTAGAGGTGGCCGGGCCAGAACTCTCTCCCCTCTCACACTATCATTTCCACTCCTCACTCACTTCATTCTCATTGCTCTCAAGTTTTCCATTGCCCTCACTTGCTCATTGCCTAAAAGTTCTGCAGAAATCTTTTGTTCTTGGTGTGCTTTCTAGTTTTTGGTTTGATTTGTTTTTGTTTGGTTTTCTCGAGTTGCGATTTCTTGCTCACATGAACAACCGACGGTGTCGCCAATTTGATTTTCCCTCACATAACCCGTTCGGAGTTGTTGTTCTTGTGTTCTTGCTCTCTTTGTGTGCAGCCATGACCGGTGCCAAAAAGCTGTTCGGGTCGATCAAGAGGTCCTTGAGCTCACGCTCAAGTTCAAGCTCTTCACGTCGAAGCACCCGCGCACGCCCCGTAGTCGAGTCACCGCCAAGTTCACCACCACAAGTCGAGGAAGAAGGGCAAGAGGGCAACATCGAGCATCGTCTCCTCACCGACTCCGACCTCGACTTAGTGGGCGAGTACGAGACGCACACCTACACGCTTCTCCAACACCGTCTCTTTGCTCCTACGCGAGCATTTGACACGGAGCTGCTGCACAAAATAGGTATGGATGCTGAATTTGCTCAAGTATTTAAAGCCTTAGGGTGGACAGATTTTGCTAGTGTAGATGAGCCGGGTTCCCGCTTGCTTGCACTTCAGTTTTTATGCACCCTACGAACGGTAGATGAAGGAATTTCTTTTCGGTTTTTCCGTGAATCCTACCGTTTGACTTGGAAAGAACTTAGCACTCTTCTTGGCTTTAATACTCGCTGCAATACCGACTTGGATGGTGCCCTTCCTCAGTTTTCAAAGCATGCTTTTTGGGAGAGGATTACGGGTCTTCCTAGTTGCGTGCGACCTAGAGCTAATCACATCCATCATCCTACCTTGCGTTTTATGCACATGTGGATTGCTATCACTCTTTTTCCAAGGAGTGATATTCGAATTGTGCGCGAGGATGAGCTAAAAATTCTTTTTGCTGCGGTTGATAAGATTAAGATTGCTCCCGTGAAAGCCATGATTCGCCAATGGATAGAAAATCTTGGGACGATAGGACCAATTGAATGTACCTCTTTAGTGACACGAATTGCCATGCGGGTGGGAGCTTTACATGATGCTAATGTTGAATACCTTGCTACACCTCGCTCTCTTATAAATAAAGATTATCTTATTCATGGTCACTCTCTTAAGAATGGTCCGAACGATTCCCTCATATATTATTTTGTGGGATATACAAACGAGTTTCGGTTACCTAACCCGGACCTTCGTTTGTATACTCTCAAAAATCTAACCATTGAGCTCCAAGAAGCGGAGCGGTCTCGCAGGAGTGTATCTTCTCGCAGGGGGCGCACAGATCGGAACAGCCATCTACCTCCGAGATGCCCACACCGCAGCCCACGGCTCATGGCGGGCCGGGGTACAGCCACCCCGGGCTTTCTCCCGGTGGGTACCCAGCCCCGCCACCTCACATGGCCGGGGGATCGGCGTGGCAAACTCCGGGATATGGCCCGGGGCTGTTTTCTCCACAACAACAATGGGAGGAACACTCCACCGACTCCGGATCAGCCCAAGGCTACAACTTTGAGCAGGAGATGAACAACCTCTCCTCACAAATGGGAAGACTCCAAACCACGGCGGAAGACACCGAGTATGCGCTCAACCAACACATCTTGCAAACTCGTCAATGGCAAGAGCGCACCGACACCCAGCTCACCGCCCTCACCAACATGACGGAGCAACAACGAGCCGATCTTTTGGCTTACTTCCGTCACATGGGGTTCATTCCACCAAACCCATGAGCAAGAACAAGCTTGGGGGGGGGCAGCACCCTCGCTAAGGTATCATGTATCGCAACTTGTATCCTTTATTGTCTCCTGTTTTTGCTTGTTCTTGCCTCTCATATGAAAAACAAAATAAAAATGATAAAACTAAAAAGAACAAAAAGAAGTAGCTTAGTTTCCTTTTATGCGCTGCAAGTATGTTGCTAGTCTTTCTATGTTGAGATGATGAATAGTTGCTCTGTTTTATTTCTCTCATGTGCCTAGTTTATAATTTAGAACTCTCCTAGTTTTGAGTTTGTTGGCTGGCAAAACTTGCTTAGAACCTGAAACTTGTGGGCTGCACATGCTTGAGCTGCACCTAAGTTGTTGTGAGATGATGATATGGTAAAAAGAGCTGCTATGATCTTGTCCTAAGTTGAACTTGAAATCTCCGGAATTTTGTTCCCAAAAATTGCGAAATCTATAAGTTCCCAAGTGATGATAAATTCCTACCAAAGCCATATGCAAATTTCCTTTGAAAACCTTACTCATTTGCTACTTGTTACTTCATTGAGCTTTATCAAAATTGTGTGACCCTAGTGAGATGCTTTTCATACTCTCATGATCAAGATCACGTACACATTCCACCTCATATGCTACACTTCTACACCGGAAGTTAGCAACATGTCATGCCATCCACCAAAATAAAGACACTCCTCACATTTTATCACCTCTCTTAAAATATCAAAAGAAGGCATGGCTATGCAAAAGAAAAAGAAAATAAGGCTCACAAAAGATGAGCATGAGAAAAAGAAAAAAAAAAAAAAAAAAGCTGCTCTCATTTCGAGCATGGAAAAAGAAAGAAGAAAAGATAGCCATGCCCAAAATCCAAAATAAAAAGAGGTGAAACAAAAAGAGGAGTAGTCACATACACCACCACCATCATTTTCACACTTGCACATCTTGATCTACGATTGTATGACTTGCTATCTCCATGGATCCACTCTTTTGGTTTTGCAAAATATGAATGCAAGTATGCCTCATTTCATATCCTACCTTGAGCTCCACAAAAGCCTATTAGATGTAGGATGAGGCAATACACATGCCTTGGTGAGGAATACAAACACCACTAGAGCGATTCGAGAGTATCACTTGTGGAACGTGGTTTTACTTGAAAAAAATCCTTTGAAAACTTCCGGAGAATAAAAAGCAAGACAAGGGAAGAGAAAATAAATGCTCTATACACCGTTCTCTCTCTCAACCGCCCAAGGTAAAGTGAAAAGCACAAAGCCCCATGAGGACTAAGGGGAAGGGTGAGTTACCATTGCCAACTTATTCAACTCAAGGATGAGTATCTTTGTTATACACTTGGTACCTTTGAGAAGTAGGCATTATAGCAACTCCCGATCAACAACCTAAAGTTCCACTACTTGCTCGGGACGAGCAAGGGGTAAGCTTGGGGGACTTGTTGACGGTCGTTACGGACCAATTTCGACCGTCAATTAGTCAAATAAATGAGAAGGACTAGGCATGTCTTACACGCATTTTACTTAGAAATAACCTAGTTCCACTTGTACCTCTAGATTTTTAGTGTGCAGGTGGATAATGATGAATTCCGTGCCCCGAGGCGACAAATCAACACTTTTACAAAACTTCCATTTCGCCGCGGGAATCAACTCCAAGATAAAAGGCCAATGACCACGAAATCCAACACAAAGAAGGCCACAAGCAACTGGAACAAAGACCAACATCCAGTGGGGGAGCCAACTGCCAAAGCCCAGCCCAGGAGGGGCCAGGACCAGTTCGGCCGAACCCACCAGGGTGGTTCGGCCGAACCAGTCCGGTGGCCCCCCGGCCCACTTTTCTCCGGCGGTTTGCCCACCGCCTCCGGAGGTCGGTTCCACGCGCATTAAATGCCACCGACCTACGAAACCGCCTCGCAGGAGCCGACCTTTCAAGCCTATATAAGGAGGGGTACCCCCCTCCTTAACACACACAACAACACAAGGATCATTCTCTCCTCACATTAGAAGTTTAGAGGCTTTCTAGGTAGTGCTAGGCTTAGTAGTGGGCTGCCTCATCGCTCCCAAGGTCTTGTGGAGAATTGGGTATAGCTCTTGTATCCTCTCTTTGTAAGACTTGATCTTTTATATATGGAATACTTTCGTTTATATCCTTGTCATGAGCTTGACAGAGTAGTCATGATCTTGCTTGATCGTTCATCGTTCGTTCATATGAGTTCATCGTTCGTTCTTCGTTCTTCATTAATAGAAGATGAACACATATCGAATGTTCTTCGTTCGTTCATACTTGATCATCGATTACTCTTGATCTTACTTGGTTGATTGCCGTTCGTCGCTCATTCTTGAGCGACGAACTCCTTTGCATGACTTAGTGCTAGCTTTGATCCTTTCGTCCGGCTTATGCTAGTTAGACTAATGTTCTTATGAATAGGCTTCGGGTTCATCGTCCCGCAAGGGTGCTCTAGATTTACCACCATGTCGATCCGTAGGGTTGGGGTGCCTCGAGGGATCTAGAGTTGTGGTTAGTGACGCCGGCATGGTGCTGGGGTTATCTACCCACCTTTGAATGTGCTTCGTGTCCCACGGTTTGTAGAGGTAGGTGACAAGAAGTGACAGCCTTGTCATCCAAAGTAATCCTCCACGTTCGGGCATGGCATAGGAGTCTAAAAGGCCGGAGTCGCGAGGCGGACCTCGCGTAAGACGGATCTCCCGATGATGCCTAGGCATTAGACGCTTGCTTGCGCTTGCATGATCTTGGATGTTAGGTAGAAGCTGCGCACTCATATGAATGTTGTATCATTAGGAGTAGTGGTCTGCTAGTCTAGTTTAGCTTTATCTAGGATTGCCTCTATCCCTTTTATTAGAGAATGCATTGCCTTGGTGTGTGTCACACTATCCTCAATTTATTGCTCCTAACCCCTGCATTGGAATGTGATTACTTCATCACTCTTTTGTAACACCATGAGCATAAGTACTCTTATCAACCATGTCTTCCTTTGGGAAAATATAAATACGATACCCTTGAATACTCTCGGGTGAAATGCTACAACGGGTTATCCGTCCGCTTGCGGATATTCATGACCCACCTTATAATACATATCTAGTACTTGTACTGGATGTGGATTATTTGGTTAAATAGTGCAAGTGACTTAAACCCTTGGCTCTCCCGCGGTCACGTGTTTCTTTTCGCGTGACCTTAAGAGATGCCAACACCGTTGCACGCCGATGATCGGGATGGAGTGGTCTTGGCGGCGCAGCAGCAAGAGAGGCTAAAACCCTAGGTAAGTCCAAGAGATGTTTCTGCGGCGGCGCCCGTACATTTATATAGGAGAGACCGCTAGGGTTAGACGAACCTAAACCGAGTCGGCGGACCATTCACGGAGGTCATGCGCGCCGGATTTTGGCGGACCATTCACGGAGGTGATGCACGGAGGTGATGCGCGCAGCCGCGCCCGAGGCGAGCGCGCGCATGTGGTCTTCCTTCTCTCTTTCTCACATTTGCAAGGAAGGCAAGAGCATCCAAGTTTATAAGTTGGTCTCCCTCCACCTCCACTAGCAATGTGGTACTAAAGATTGCACTCCCACCATCCCTCTATGGGTCTTTGAGATTTTCTAGGAATTATAGAAATTATTAATGGGCTTTGGCCCAATAATTCCATCATCTTGTAGGAACTAAAAGATCACCCTGAGAACACCTTCAGCATATACAGGGTCACGGTCTCACAGACGGATCATGGGCTCTATTCAATAATTACAGCAGGCTAATGAAGTCATAATTGGTTGGTCATTGATAGTCATAGCCTAAAAGATGTCCGTAACATGTTTCCTAGATTCTTGCCATGAACGAGAGCATGGAGTTTTTCAATGGGCATGATGGTGTTTCAGCTGGAGTTCGACACTAAGAATCTAAGATCGTCATGCATTGCATAGCTCAGCTCTACAGCAAGTCTACGGAGGAGGACCAAGCTTTTGTTGAGAACGAGACCGAGCCGGGCATGTTTTCATGGATGTGTTGGACGCTGGGACCTCTATCTAATGGCCAGGTCGTGAATCAGTCAGCACATGTAAAAGAGGACAAGGCATTCAACGTCGTATGGTATACCTATCTTTGAACAAACAGGTTCCTCTATTACTTCATCACCCAGCCCTATTTTATCTTCCCTTATTTATTTCATAGTATTCTTTCACATTGGATCTGTTATTCCATACGGTTGGAAAAGAATTGTCAGGAATAAATCAATAAGTCAAATTAAGGTACTATTAGTGAAGCTTTAGAAGTTTATTGGTAATCTTGGTATCTCAATGACACAAGGAGCTCACTTGTGTAGAGACAATGGCATATACGGGACTTACTATTATGCAATGACACCTAAGAATCTTATATTTACTAATTGGAGTCTCCTTTTGATGCCTCCATGTAAATCGGAATAAAATCCTAGAAATTCTCACAAAAAAGCAGAATATCCGACCGTGAAATCAAATGCTCGATTAACTATTGTCATCCGATCTAACATGGTTAAAATTACTCACCTATTCCATTATAAGTTAATGAAAGATAACCTAAAATACCCCTAATATATGTTTCTAAACTATCAAGCTCTGCCACAATAAATAGAAATATAGAATATACCCTAAAGATATGTTGGAATAATTCTAATCTTTATTTTCCTTAGCGCGTGCCGCCGCCATTGTGGCCGTACTTGCGGCTGCACGACACATGCATATGTTGTGGCATCTCATATTTGCTTCGATAGCTTAGCTGCCCCTCCTATTTCAGTTTAGATGTTTAACCTGTGCTTTGTTCTGCGTTCTGCTGCTATATATTGATCAACAACCACAACAGTGGAGGCAACAAGATGTAAACATGGAAGCAGAGTAAAGACCATACAGAGGACACGCGAAACAAGATTGCGTTTTCTGCTACTAGACGCAACTAATGATCTCTATTTCACCCATTTGTTACGTCGGGTGTCACAGGAGGATTTCAAGCAATGATTAACCATGTTGTACATATTTATGTACGTGCTTCTTTTTAATTATTTTTTTCGACTCGATGTACCTCCTTCTCAAAGTTTTCATTTGTAGATAATGGATCAACAGCGGCTTACACGTTCCAGGTAGTAGTTTCAGGCCAAAAGGTGATGGCAAATACCTGAGTCGTTTCTTCAAGGCTCCCTTCAAATTATACAGATCACTGTATACCTAAAGATTTTTTTATTTACGTTTCAAGTATTTGTAGTTATGAATCTTGGCGGCTGCATCCCCGAAGAATGCCTTCTAATTACGGACTCTTCTGGCTTCCTACCTAAGTCCAAGGGATGCAGCTTAATCGAGCTTACTGCATGCTAAGGTAATTTAGCTAATTCTGCTCCTATCTTTGTACTGGGGTTAGTTTGCTAAATATCTGATTCATATATGATAAAAGATGTTCATGCGGCCCTCGATTTTGTTTGTACCACTGGACCTTGTAAAAACTAGATCTGCATTATATTTGAAATTTAGTTTGAGGTCTTATTGTTGCATGTTGTGCAAATTTGTGGACACTATCAAGTAATACACACAATGTTTTATATACGAAAATAGACATACATCATACTTTTAAATTTTCAGAACAGATCATTAATATAAGTACTTCAATTACTAATTGAATTCATTAGAATACAATGAATCTATCGGTCAATTCTGTCAGTCTCATAAAGATAACACAACAATGATCAAGCATTAAAAGATCTGTAATCTGAGTTTACATTTAGGTCTACCCATTCTTGAAGGCAGGAAGGACCGAGTAATTACTCCCATAGGTAATGCATTAATGATCTGAAATCAGAGTTTACCTTCCAAAAAGATTTTTCACTTCGAAGTAAAATATTATGCATTCAAAGTAATCAGCAAATTGTTCCTCTTTTTTTCCTTATTCAAACCAACCGAAGCAATGTCTATTGACACTTTGTTCGTCAGAAGTATCTAGTTACTCTTGCATTATCCATAATATAGACATGACGCCATTATCCTGTGAGATTATGTACCTTAGCATGTGATGTTCTATGATCTGACGACACTGGTAGCTATAGTGAGGCTAAATTATTATCAAAATTAAATCTCTGACTCTCTTTGTTATAATACATATAATGTGGTGCAATTATAAAAAGATAAAATAAATACCTAGCCCGTGCGGATGCACGGGTTGATAGGCTAGTTAAAGTAATAGGAAAGTGATCAATATTTATATAATTGCTGGATCATGCTACAATAATGATAAACAGAGACCTCCATTATTTTAAATTTTTAGTCATTGATTATGAAATGAAGACAGATCTAAATAGTGACATTAAAACAAAAGAAAAGATGTGTATTAAATGAAAGAAAAGAGTTATATGATGAAAAAAATATTAAACAACAGATCTTGAAAAATGCATATAGAAGTTATATTTAGATGTGTGTTCTATCCATGAGAGTTGCACGTGAGGTGGAGTGTTGAACCATAAGTGAATTGCATAACTTTCAACATCAGCTCAAGCTTTAGGATGCAACTGATTGTTACATAGTAACTTAGCAACAATAATAATGAAAAATATCTAATGCTCTCTAATTTGGATCCTAACTTTCTTCTAATCAAATAATTTAATCCATCAAGAAAAAGAAGATTAACAATGAATATATGCACTGACATCATGTACAACATATCAATAATCCATCTTTGCTTTGCAGGATGTCACTATTCTAGCTTTTCATTATTTACAACATATTATTTAAAAGTTTGTTTCACACTTCTATTATCTATTATTTAAGTTTCAATATCCAAGTTAGCAAGTTTAACATTTTTCTATGGTTCAGTAAGTTAGCCTTTTTCCAACATGAGAGCTAAAATATACCATTCTAAGAAACGCAGTTTTAAAGGACAATATGCTAGCCTTATCCAAGTTAGCCTTTTTCTATGAACAATATGCTGTTGGAAAGCCATTATTTTGCCATATGAGATATCACAGTGACAAAATAGGAATCTCCTTTATTAGCAAATTAAACTTCCTACTACGGACTTGATCTCCATGCATTATTTGTATATGTATATCCTTTTCCATTCAAAATGATATCCCATTGGTCAAGTGATTTCATTTATCTAATCAAGCAAAATACTCCATCTCTAAAAAGCTAAAAACACATTGAACTCAGCTGATTGTATTTTAATTAGGGGTCTTCTTGAGACCTACGATGCATGCAGAAAGATTAATCCATGCACACGCTTGGTAAAAACTCATTCAGTTTTTACCTTTCCAGCAATAAGCTACGGTCATGGCGACCTCCATATTGCAACAAACCAAAATGTCCAACTCTTAGTGTCGACCACCGGTGAAGTTCATTCGCCACAGCACAGCTCGCCGCTGCCACAAAGTTAATTTTTCTTTCTCTGGCCCTTTCCATAAACTGCTCTGGATTGACTGCATAAAGATTCACTCCTATCATCAACGATAGCAGAAAGACCCGAAGATTGTGCAATTACCTAATTTTCCAAACAATCTCCTCATTGCGACAAGCCAAACGGCCAACACTTACTTTCTACCACCGGTGAATCATTCATCACAGCACAGCTCGCCGCTGCCATCGGTGTCTTTTCTTTCCCCGCTGCTTTCCATGCACTGCTCCTAATTGATTGCATAAAGATTCATTCTTAATATTAGCACAGATAGTATAGGAGATTGTACCATGATCTCTTTTTGAAAGCATGAAAAAGATTGAGTAATCACACAATGCATTAGACGTTGTTGTAAGTACATATAGGCCTGGAGCACTACTACAATAACCCGCTATAGCGGCGAACGTCTATTTGACCGCAGTGGCGGTCCCTTGAGGTGTCTGCTGCTAAGTGGGGGTACGGGCCGGTGTCTGGACTACGCACGGAGAATAGTCGTGGACACCACAAGACCGCGGCTAACGGGTCACCGGCCCGCCACTGAGGCACTTTTTAGCCTGCCACTATAGAGCGTAAATCTAGTAGTGGATATGGGATCGGATCACCACGGTTTATAGAAATATGACCGGGAGAATCGGAACAGAATTAGGCATGGTCATACAATATCGGAACTATCCATAATTGTGTCATAACACCTCCCCCCCCCAGGCCGTGCGTCGCTAGCCACAGGGAAGAACGTTAAGACTGGACCTGAACTCAACAGACAGAAGACGATAATCCTTTGGTGAAGACGTCTGCATACTGAGAGGAAGTGGGGACATGCGACACACAGACAGCTCCGGCAGCCACGCGTTCTCGGATAAAGTGAAGATCGATCTGGATATGCTTAGTGTGTTGATGTTGCACCAGATTAGTCGAACTGCACTAACGTTGTCACAGAACACGAGTGTGGCACGCTGAAGAGGAATATGTTACTCCATGAGATGCTATCGAAGCCAGGTGGTCTCAGCAAAAGCTTTAGCAACAACACGATATTCAACCTGGAGCGTGAAACAGTAGGTTGGCACTTGGCGGACCAAGAAATCAAGTTGACACCAAGAAAGACACCGCGGCCAGACATGGAACGACGAGTATCGGGACAGCCAGCCCAGTCATCATCGAGTAGGCAACTAGTGTAGACAGTTTCGTACAGCGAAGGTGAAGGCCATAATCCGGAGTCCCTTGAAGGTAGCGGAGAATGCGCTTAATGAGCGCATAATGAGGCTCTCTCGGGTCATGCATGTGAAGGCAAACCTGCTGCACAACGTAAGCAATGTCAGGGCCAGTGAAGGTAAGGTACTGTAAAGCACCTTCAAGTCCACAATAGTGTGTCAGATTGGAGACTGGAGAGCCCGCCTCGAGAGGAGAGCTTAGCACCGACATCAGCTGGCGTGGAGCAAGGTTTACAATTGGGCATCCCAGCACGATCAATAATACCGAGGTCAAACTGCCGCTCCGAGAGGTGAAAAACACCATCCGGACGGGTGATATAGTGACCCAGAAAGTCATGTTGAGGGCCTAGATCCTTCATAGATAACTCCTGCAGAAGAGCTGCAATAATAACGCGGCAAAGGCGATACTCGAGAAGAGGTGGTCCGCACTATATC
This sequence comes from Chloris gayana, assembly GCA_031894775.1. Taxonomy (NCBI): domain Eukaryota; kingdom Viridiplantae; phylum Streptophyta; class Magnoliopsida; order Poales; family Poaceae; genus Chloris; species Chloris gayana. Next base: position 70,846 of record JAUNZO010002261.1, read on the forward strand.
ATCCGCATTGAAGAGCAAATAAACAGTCTCAGAACCACGTCAATAGACAAACAGGGAAGAGTCGGACTTAGCACTCGAAAATCCCAAGGAGATGATGTGAGAGGCGAAGCGACTGTACCAACCACATGGAGCCAGCTTCAAACCATAGAGACTCTTGTAGAGGCAGCACACAAAGTCTAGATGAGCACTCTCAACAAACCCAGAAGGCTGAATGTAGTAAACTGTCTCATCAAGAGTGCCATCGAGAAAGGCAGTCTTGACATCAAGCTGGCGACGTGGCCAATCCCGAGAAAGAGGAACTGTCAGAACTGTCCAGATAGTGGTAGGCTTAACGACTGGACTGAAGGTTTCAACGAAGTCAACTCCAGGACACTGAGTGAAACCACAGAGTACCCAGCATGCTTTGTTACGCTCTAGAGAACCATTAGACCGGAATTTGTATTTGAACACCCACTTCCTAGTGATAACATTGGCACCAGATGGTCGAGGAATAAAATCCCATGTGTTGGAGAGGAGTGCAGCAAACTCATCTCACATAGCATCCTGCCAATGTGGATTGGCGAGGGCACAGCGAAAGGTCTTCAGAACTGTGGATAGTGGAGCAACATGCAGGTCCAATCGGATAGTCGGCTGACAGAAGCCGCGTTTGCCGCGCGTCACCATACCATGCGCGTTATGAATCAATGGAATGATGACGGCATTGGGAGGTACAGCAGCAGGGAGGAGACCTCGGAGAAGGGAAAAGAAGTCTCGCCAAAGGTGACATGGCGTGAAATAATGAGACAATTGGTGGAGAGATCTAGGCAACAGTACCATTTGTGCTCGGTCGTGTAGCCAAGGAAAACACAAGGCATGGTGCGAGGAGCGAGCTTATATGGTGCAACTGCGGAGAGGTCGGGATAGCACAAGCAGCCAAACGCACGTAGGTGAGCGTATGATGGTGGAGTGTCGTAGAGTGCGTGGTAGGGGGTGGAGGAAGACAAAGTCTTAGTGGGATGGCGAGTCAAGAGATACAAGGCAGCATGAAGAGCCTTGACCCGAGTAAGACGAAGGAATACTAGTCCGGAATAGAAGGGAGCGGATAATGTTATTGGTGCTACGAAGAATGTGTTTGGCCTTACCATTCTATGGAGATGTGTGAGGGTAGGACATCCGTAGGAGAATGCCATGAATGAGAAAGAACGGGCGAGTGGAGGAATTGTCGAACTCACGACCATTGTCACATTGAACGCTCTAAATCGTGGTGCCATACTATGTGCGGACATATGCAAAAAATGAGCCGGAGTAAAGTGTTAGATTTTTGGCGTAGGGGGAAGGTACAAGAGTAGTTGGAGCAATCATCAAGAACAACTAAATAATATTTGTAACCAGAGACACTAATGACAAGAGAAACTAATGACAGGTGATGTCCATAGATCATAATGTATTAAATTAAAATTCTTGACAGCACGACAACTCGAAGAACTAAAAGGAAGCCTAACATGATGACCAAGCTGACAAGCATGAAACAAAGTTTCTGGTTCATTATTGTTGCAAGAAATAGCAGAAGAGGCAATTAAGCTAGAGAGGCCTTCACGACCAAGATGATCGAGGCAATGGTGCCAAAGCGAGCAGGAGGTGCCGAGCAACGAGTGCAAGTGGGCGAAACACCGAGGATAGGAGTTGGTAGAGTGGCCCAGAACTATTGCACTTGGTGATCGTGCTCTTGGTTCCAAGATCCTTCACAAAAAAACCATACAGGTCAAATTCAATGGAACAATTATTCTCTATTGTGAATTGATGCATAGATATGAGATTTTTGAGTAAATGTGGCGAAACAAGGACATTATGAAGAATAAAAGAACCATGAGCATGAGCAAAAGAGATAGAACCAATACTTGCCACATGTAAAATAGAGCCATCACCTACAACAATGCTAGACGGTATCGAAAGGGATGGTGGGGAGAGGGAGGAAAGAGTACCGGACTTAGAGGTCATGCGTGTTTTAGCACCTGTATCCATGAGCCACTCTGGTTGCTGTTGCAGCGTCATGGTGTTGAAGTTTGCCACAAGGATGGCTTGGTCCCAGTAGAGGCCGCCAGGGAGAGAGGTCTGATATGAATAGCACTTGTATTCAATATGAGGGCACTAGGGCAAGATATATACATGTATAGGTGTGGGTAAATATGCACAAAGCCTCTTATACAAAAGAAAAACTACAAAATTACATATACATCTATCAAACCCACCCCCTCCCCCTCAAATTCAAGGTGGATAAAGAACACTAAGTTTGGAAAGATAAAACATGTGTCCGGTGCTCGTCTATGCGTTGGCAAACAAATCAGCCAACTGAATCTATGCAGGAACATACCGAGGAGCAACCATGCCATCCCGAACATGTGCTCATGTATAAAAAGTATCAACCCTAACATGCTTACTGAGTTCATGCTTCACCGGATCACGAGTCATACTGATAGCACCTGTATCGTCGGAGAAAAGAGGAGTCGGTCAAGAAACGAAACACCAAAATCCTCAAGCAACCACCGTAACCATGTGACATCCGCTGTCACACGAGCCATAGCACGCAACTCAGCCTCTACACTCGAACGAGAAACTGATGTCCGCTTCTTAATCTTCCAAGCAATAAGAGAACCACCAAGAAACACACAAAAAGTAGAAAGAGAATGACGACCGGAGGGATCACTAGCCCGGGTAGCATCACTATATGCCTGAAGCTGTAAAGAGCTGGAGCGTGCAAAGAACAAATGACGAGATATAGTCCCACGAAGATAACGTAGGACACGAAGCAAGTGAGTGTAATGAAGTTGGGTGGGCGCTTATACAAACCGACTCGGAATATGCACAGAATGCAAAATATCAAGACGAGTCACACCGAGATAAACAACACTTCCCACAATATGACGATAGCGAGTAGGATCGGAAAGAGGCCCACCATCGATAGCACGAAGATGAACATTGATCTCCATAGGAGTCTAAACTGTATGAGTATTAGTGAGAGAAGCACGATCAAGAAGGTAATGGAACTACCCTTCTTGGGACAAATAGAATCCCTCGGGTGTAGACGAAATCTCAATCCTAGGGAAGTAACGGAGAGGACCAAGATCGGACATAAGATACTCCTCACTAAGACGTGCCTTCACAAACGCTATATAGTCAGAATCATCTCCCATAATGATCATATCATCAACATAAAAAAGGAGAAAAGTCCAACCACGAGCAGAAGTGTGAACAAAAAGTGTTGGATCATGATTGCTGTCGAGAAAAACCAGCAGCGGTGACCATAGAAGCAAAGCGCTGAAACCAAGCACGAGGAGCCTCGCGAGCAACGAAGACGACAAACCATGCCCTCGGGAATAGAATACCCAGTGTACTGGACGCATATACATCTCCTCACGCAACTCACCATTAAGGAAGACATTCTTGACATCAAGCTGAGAGATGGACCACTCACGAACAGAGGCAACAACCAAAAGAGTGCGAACAGTAGTCATATGAGCTACAGGTGCAAAAGTCTCATCATAGTCATGACCATACCCCTATTGGAACTCGCGAGCAACAAGACGAGCTTTATAACGTTGAAGAGAACCATCGGAGCGAGTCTTGACCTTATAAACCCATTTAAAGGTAATAGGTCGGACACGTGCGGGAAGAGGAATGAGGTCCCACGTGCTAGTATGCTCAAGAGTAGCAATCTCCTCGGCCATAGCATGCTACCATTCCCGATGAAGAATAGCATCTTGATAAGACATAGGTTCGGAAAGAACCATAGTAGAAAAGGAAGGATGAGAATAAACATCGGGAGGACGACGAGTACGACTACCATGTCAAAGAGGATGCTCGGGTGAAGAATCCTTAGAGGAAGATGCGTCAAGCAGAAAAGATGGCTCAATAGGAGAAGAAGGCTCATCGAGAAGTAATGACGTATCGGGAGAAGAGGGCTGAGCAAAAGACCGATGAACTCGTCGGGTATAGACCTGTGTCATCGGCGGCTTCACGGAATAGTCCGGGGCCGTAGAAGGACCTGAAGAAGACACCGGTGAAGGAGGCACACCACACCAGTACTAACAATCGAGGCATTGGAAAAAGTCAAGAAGGAAAGTGGGTCAACTAAAGATACGAAGAAGTATCCAATGATGGACGAGGATAATAAGGACGTGATTCGTCAAAAACAACATCCCGAGAAACACGCATGCGACGACCAACTGGTTCCCAACATCGATAACCCTTATGCTCAGCACTATAGCCTAAAAAGATACACTCGTCGGACTGAGCAGTCCACTTAGTGCGCTCGCGAGAAGGAACGAACACATAACACACACAACAAAAAAGACGAAGGTTAGTATAATCTGACAATTTGTGACACGGACGCTCGTAAAGAATCCCGCCATGAAGGGCTGATGAAGGCTGAATATTAACCAAGTAGTTGGTAGTAGAAACAGCCTCAGCCCAAAAGTGAGGAGGAACACAAGAGGCGATCGTAAGAGCACGAGCAGTCTCAAGAAGATGACGATGCTTGCACTCAGCGACACCATTTTGAGCATGAGCGCTAGAACATGAAAACTGAGCAAGAGTGCCATGCTCAGAAAGAACCCGACGAAGAGCGCTAGAAAGGTACTTTCGTGCAGAATCAGCACGAAAAACATGAATGCACATGTCAAAATGAGTGTGAATCATACCAGTAAAAGTCTTATAGATAGATAAAGTCTCACTACAATGTTTCATAAAATAAATCCATATGTGGCGAGAAAAATCATCTATAAATCTACATATCTTTAAAAGACCAACCCACTAAAAGGCCTTGATTGCTATTTCTCTCGACTCTCAGCGAGCCACATCATCTGAAATATTTCATCCATTAGATCTCAGGTTACATCGCATCGTGACCATACCTTACAGCCAACCTTCTTCCTTCCCTACGCATCCACATATTTACTTTTGTTGAGGAACTGGTGACGTATAAATACACTAAAGAGACCACCCACGAGAATTAAAGTCAGTAATTGTACAGCTCGCCTAGACCATGCATTCAGACATTGCAATAATGTTCAGCTAGGTAACTGAAGCCGCTTTTCCACATTTGATTAGTTACATTGCACGTATTAATTTCATCTTTGCGAAAACTGCCACTGAGCATGCATGGTGTTTTCTCTTCCACTTCCCCTGCTAGCATTAAATGTGATGCGTTTAGTCATCTTATAAGAAGCATCCATACAGTGAGACAACATGACAAAGTTTGCGTGCAAAAAGCATGCGAGAACATGAAACGATCAGTGTATAGGTGCCCAAGACACAAAGAATGCATGTCGGGCTAGCCGCCTTCTAGGTCTATGGCCATGCACTCAAATGTACCAACGCTTCAGGCCTTCTTGACATATAAGAATCCTCCTGTCCTCTCTGTAATTTCATACACAGATTCTCCCAATACGTGAGATCCAACAGAGATCTACGAAGTTCTACAAGCAGCAAGGAGAAATATTAGTTGTTACTGCTCTTTCTTTTGTATGATCAGTTTATTCTCTATGATAAGATGTACAAAGTGGAAGCAAAATTATGCATTACGTATTTATTGTTATGTTCTGTTCAGTGCCTTCTTGACTTCTTTTTATTAAACTTTGTTAGGTAAGGTAATAATATTGGAATTGCTACAACAATTCTACTTTGCATATAAGCAATTTGCATCTACCTGAAATTCATTACGGAGAGATGTAACCACTATCTACAACTGCTGCAAATTTTATAAGGTTTCAGACTTCAAAATAGTTGGATTTTTAATTAATAGTCATATATTTAGCAATAAAAGTCCAAACACCATTACAATCTCAAGCAAAAGGAATGTGAGTATATATATATTTAAAAAAAAAGCCTCTAACCAAATAATTTCCTGAGGATGCCACCGTAAAAAAAATTATCAATCAGAGCTGCAGCATTTGTTTTTATTACTATCTTCTAACATAGGGTAATTAAAAGGTTGTTTTATAAGCCCCGCAGCAACGCGCGTGGTATTACCTAGTAGTATATAATATCGATGCCCACCCTGTGCAAACAAAGGGAGCTGGACCCCTTACATCTCAATGAACAAGATCAAAAGGACGCTCGGACACTGACTGACTAGAATGGTAGGGAAGCTGTATCCGCTTGCCTAATCTACAACCCTGACATTAATGTAAAGACTCATGACCTGAAACAGACCCCAAAAGACCATGACGAATCATAGTCGATAGATGAGAGCCACAAATATGACCCAAACGATGATGCCACCGAGCAAAAGATGAAGTCGCCGATGCAGCAGACCCGGAGCCAACAACACTACCGGACGTAGCAGAAGGAAGATGAAGCCAGTCAAGCTCCCAAAGACGCTATGAATCATGGCGCCGAGGGCTAGTGCTAACTAGGTGACCCACGGAACGATCCTGAACATAGCAAAAATCAGAATCACATGACAGTCATTATCCGTAAGTTGACCAGCGGACATAAGCTGCATAATGAGATCCAGGGATTGAAATCCCGGACTGTAGTGGAAAAAAATCCCGGTGAAACCGGAACGGAATCCCGGATTGCTACAGTATCCAGGTCTGGTTTCACACGGAATACCCGGAATCCTGGTCGTCCCGGTCCGGATCGGGATTCCCGGAATCCATGGAATCCGACCGGATTTCGACCGGGATTTCAATCCACAAGAAACATGAGGAACAGAAAAGAGTCGGTTAAAAGAGTGCCCTTCCAAACAACAGGAAGAGGGGATCCATCGATAGTATGAATAAAAGAAGATCGAGGTGGAGAAACCATGGAAGATAGAGAAGCACAATGTGGAGTCATGTGAAAAGAAGTACCGAGTCAAGAATCCATGGACAAGTACCCGAAGTAGAAGAGTGAGATCCTGAACCGCAAGACCGAGAAGCAGCATCCGAACCTATAGGTGCAGAGGGCTGAGTCAAAGTACCAGCAGCTCCTCATGACGACGGGGTGGCAAGGCGACCGAGTAACCTTATAGGATCCCGAGTGTCCAATCTAGCAGAAATCCCCGAAAACCTCCATCACCGAGCCAACGGAACCCCGAGAGGACCGACGAGCATGAGCCTTCTTCCGAAAACAATAAGCCTCCACATGACCCTCCTTGCCACAATGGTTACACTCGAAGAACACCGCCACCACCTCGACTCCCGGACGAAGGCACCGTAGGTGTAGGCACCTTAAAAGTAGCGGCTGAAGACGGTGAAGAACGAGCAGCTAGCCTCGGACTGTAGAAAACCACCATCGAAGATGAGTCTCCTCATTACGAATCTTAGCAAGATCCTCCAGCAAAGAGACACAAGGGTGACGAGCAAGGAGTTGAGCATGGTGTTGCTCCAACGGATCCTGAAGCCGAGTCAAGAAGTCGTAAGTCCGACGAAGCTCCAAGGCCTTCTTCCGACTCGGGTAGGACTCACATGTGGTAGGACATAATGGAGGACAGAGAGAGTCAAGCCGACGCCAGAAATCTGACCATAAAACTCATCAATCGTGCTATCACCCCGACGAACAAGATGCTCCCGACGTATGGCAGCAAGAAGAGCAGACTATGCAGAAGCCTCTATGTTCACAAAGAAAAGTCCACATCTGATGCGCAAAGTCCAACAAAGCAATCTCTGCATAAAACTGATCCTCCATACTACCAACAACAATAGAAGCAGCTCGAGCATAATCATCAATCCATGTCCTGTATGCAACAAAATGAGAATAAAAAAAAACCAAATTATCATCATGCTCAGCTTGCAACTTCACCACAGTAGCATCATAAGCTGCAAGGTCCTTATATGCCTCCTTCTCCTCTTTAGAAGCCTTCTCTGGAAGCACAAGCTTTGTTGGAGGAGTAGGACGAGGTGGACAAGACATATCACCAATCAGAAACTCCCAAAGACGTAGACCACATATAAGAATCTGAAGACGAGGAACCTAGTCTCGATAGTTGGTGCCATTGAAAAGCACCGAGCAGCAGAGAATAGCAACCCCACTAGATGAAGACGATAAAGGAGCCATGGCGACGACAAGAGCACGAGAGAATAGCGGCGCAAGTAGCAGTTTTTTTTGGGTGCTCTACCTGCTATATGAAATCGGCGAGAGAAAAATGGTCAAAGAAAAGACCGCACAAACGAGCCGAACAGAACAAAGTAGACCCTTTTGTTTTTTAATAACTGAGCCAAAAGGATCGAGCCGAGCCGACAGGCCGATCGGAGCCGAGCAACCGTCTCGAAATAAAAGCCGGTGGACTCGCACCCAATCAGGAAATCCCTACATCGGCGGCAATGAAGGAGAGAGCTCCGCTTGTAGACGGTGGTGACCGAGCAACTCTTGGTGGCGGTACGTCCGTGCATGAAGGGAAAGGCAGCGGCGACCGAACGCCACGTCCGTGCACGAGGGAGAAGGCAGCGGCGACGGTAGAATCTCGTGAATGGAGAAGGCAGTGGCAGCATAGCCTGATGATGAAGATGACGACTTCGGCGTGAATCAGAGATGCAGCTGAGCGTCCCAAAGAAAAGGACAGTAGTGACTAAGACCTTGATCCGATCTATTCGCGACGCATGCAAGTGCAGGTGCAGGAAAAAAGGAACATGACGGCAGCTACGAGAGATAAAAAGCCTAACCTTGGCTTTAATACCATGATATGAATAGCACTTGTATTCAATATGAGGGTACTAGGCCAGAATATATACATGTATAGGTGTGGGTAAATATGCACAAAGCCCCTTATACAAAAGGGAAACTACAAAAATACATATACATCTAACAAGGTCCAGCCCCGAGAAGCAGGTGGGCCTTGAAAACCTGGTGAGGCAGGCTGCGTAGGAGCTCCGTAGAAGGTCCGTGGGCTGGTGAAGCAAGGCAGCCCAGGAAGCCGCGCGAGTGAAAGCGCCCTGTGGATTGGCGCCAATGGCGGGTGGGCCGGCAGCGGTGCGGATTGTGGTAGCATAGTGCGGAGGGCCTGGCTTGGCGAAGTGGGCCGATTGAAGGCGGCCTGGCTTGGCGAAGTGGGCCAATTGAAGGCGGCCTGGCAAGGATCGACTCCAACCCACATTTGGAATGTGCCGGTAAATGGGTTGAAACCGCTGGGCTAGGCCGACTGGTTGGCGATGGGCCGTAGGGCAGGCCTAGGGCTAGCACCAGGTGCAGGAGATCTACCGCTTGTAATCTTCTTGCCGGAGCAGCGGTTCTTTCTGTTGCCAAACTAGTTGCTGGTGGAGCCTTGCTGGTGGAGCCGAACCGGGCGGCCGGCGGGGCAGCTGTGAGAGATGGGCGACTCGTGCCGGCGATGAAAGCCTTGGGAGAGGCAGCCTGCTTGGTGCGCATGTTCATCTCCAAGAGCTGCAGGTCGGAGAGCATGCTGGGCGCTGTCTCCGGATGAGATCATCAAGATATGCAAACCTTTTATTCAGGCCGCGAAGGACGTTGATGATGAGCGTCCTGTCATGAACGGGCTCGCCGAGGTCAGCAAGCTGGTCGGCAATAGTCTTGAGGCGACGACAATACTTGGTGACCCCCAAGTCCGCTTGCACGACAGTTCGGAATTCAGTGTCAAGAATCATGGCCCTGGTCTCGCGGTTGTCGATGAACTGCTGCTCGAGTCCTAGCCGGATGAGGCAGGCGGTAGGCAGGTCGTTTTCCTGGTTGGTGACAACTTCATGAAGCTCCGGGGTCGGGGTGTGGTAGAGCCACCGATTGTAGTGGGGCGAGGTGACGTCGAGGATAACAGGCACTAGGGACATGATGTTGAGAATGCCCATGGCCTGGGCATGCAGGGCGGCCGTCACGGAGGCAAGTTCAGCAACGTAGGCAGCTTCATATTCTTCATCGGCACGACGGGCGGTGGGATGCGATCTGCCTCGACGCCCTCGTCATGGAGGCGTTCGGCCTCCTGGCGGGCCGCCTCGCCATGCTCCTTGGGGTGAAGGCTGCGATACGCTTGTTGTGGTCATCGTCGACGATGGTCTTCTACATGAGAGAGAGAGAGAGAGAGAGAGAGAGAGAGAGAGTGAGTGAGTGAGTGAGAGAGAGAGAGAGAGAGAGTGAGTGAGTGAGAGAGTAGTAGTGGCAGCGCGGAAGGGAGGTGGCGGTGGCGTGCTAGATTGAGCGGAAGCGGAAGCAGTTCGCAGGATCGAAGCCTAATGATACCATGAAAGCTTGGAAAAGATTGAGTAATCACACAATGCATTAGACCTACGATGACATGAGTACATATAAGCCTAGAGATGGGATCGCGTCACCACGGTTTATAGAAATATGACCGACAGAATCAGAACCGAATCACGCATAGTCATACAACATCAGAACTATCCATAATTCTATCTAACACTTTTTTCAACTATATAACTTACTCCCTTAGTATTATTAGGTTTATTTCAAATCTACTTAGAACATGTTTCTTAATTTTTAAGTTGTGGTGTAAATGTACACGGAGAAACATACGTGAACCTTCCATGTACCTACCTGAGTATCTTGCTGTTGGCTGGCACTGAGTACCAGAGTTCCTTGTCTACGTATGTGATCCTTTATCATCACCAACTTTTCTTTGTGTTGAGTACTTATCCTATGAGAATACATTACTCGAGATATTATTCATAAGAGCAAATTCCTTATGTGTCCCTGTTTTAAATGTCTATACCTTATTTATCCCTGCTAAATCTCAGCTTCCCTTCTGTGCACCAAATTTAAGCATCTATACCTTTTGTGCCCTTTTCTGTTAGTCAACGATAAAAATCAAGCGGTTGACTGTTACCTCAACCGTCCTAGGATAAATAATTCCCAATCTGTCCCTGGCTCAACCCAACCAACCGTGGCTTAGAAAGAAAAAAAACGATCGAGCACGAGCGAGTCAGCGCCGCCGTCGCCATGGGCGCGACCCGTCCTGCTCCTCCTCCCGCAACTCCAGGCGCGACCCGTCCCGCGCCTCCTCCCGCGACTCCAGGCGCCAGCACTCCCGCGCCTCCTCCCAGGCCCCCTGTTGCACCCCCTTCTGCACTCCCTCCTGCGCCCCCTACAGCGCCCGTTGCCGGGGCTCCCTTGGGCGCGGCCCCTCCAGCGCGGCCAGATGGCCTCGTCGAGGGTGCGCCGCCGACCCAAGCGCCGATCGGGCTGGAGGTATTGGCCCAGGGCGCGGCCCCTCATGCTGGAGCGCACGCCGGTTCCAACCTTGTAGAGGAAGGTCTACAGTCCAGAGCTTCCAATTTCAGCAGCAAGATGAAATGGCTTCCTAAAGGGTAAGTAAAATTGTAATTTGACTAGTGTGCTAGAGTAAGTAAATAACTTCTAGTTATCTGTGCTGAAGGATTTTTTTTTCATATACAGAATGGATCCTAACTCAGGTTGTAGAGTTGTAATTAAAGTTCCTGCCTATGTGGAATTGCCCGGTGAGATTTATCATGTCACTGAGAATCTGAAGTTTGTAGTAGACAAAGACACAATAAATTGGGTTGATTTCTTAGCTGACCTAGAGGCAAAGATTAAACATGGCAAGGAGCAAGAATTGCACGTATCTTTTTTGGACAGAATTAGTCAAGAATATGTAGAGATTGGCTCTGATAGTGCTCTACTCAATGCATTTTCTCAGTATTGGGACTTACGAAGGCTTCCGTTGCAAGCAATTGTTCATGATTTAGATGAACTTGAGACTTGTGTTGTTCCATGTGTTCCCTCAATTGCAGGAGCAACACCTCAGTTGGAGGATGAGGAGGAGGATGAGGAGAAGGTTGATGAGGAGGAGGAGGAGGTTGATGAGTTAGAGTTATTAGGTCCAAATTATGTGCCCGAATATGTAGGTCTCGATGATGAGGGCCTTTTCTTGGGTGAGAATGATGATGTTGCTGCTGCTACCCCTATTAGTGATGTTGCTGTGGTGCCAAGTGTGGTTCCTAGTGTGGTTGTTGAAGAGAAGGAAGATGAGGCTATTGATGATGCTGATTGGGAAGGCACAGAAGATGACAATTTGGTTATTCCTATAGTTGTGCATGACAAAGATAATCCAACGATGAAAGTGGGCACAACATTCTCAAATATCCATGAATTTCGGATTGCAATTTCTCAATATGCAATCAAAAGGGAATTTGAGTTCAATATTGACAAGAGTGAACCTAGAAGGTATAGAGCTCATTGTGCAGCGGAGGGATGCAATTGGTATATTTATGCAAAGCCGATGATGGATAACACTACATTTCAGGTATATGAGAAACGTTTTTTTCTTTGTACCATATTGTTTTTTTCTTTTAGAGGCATTCATTTAAAATTGTTTATACTCATAGGTTCGAAGGCATAGAATGAAGCATACGTGTGCAAGCACACAAAGGAGTCAAAAGGTAAAGAATGCCACAAAAGCTTGGATTTGTGAGAACGTGTTGGATTGGCTAAGAAAAGATGCTACAGTTGGGGCAACTGAATTAGAGAGGAGGTTGCATGATAAGTATCACATTCACATCCCTTATAGGAGAGTGCATGCTGGCAGGAACATGGCATTGGACAAATTGTATGGTTGTTGGGAAGATAGTTTTGAGAAATTGTACAACTTTAAGGCTGAAGTGGAGAAGAGGTGTCCTGGGTCTATAGTTGAAATAGACACGGAGGTGATGAAGGGAAAGCAGTGCTTTAGGAGAGTATTTGTTGCTCTCAAGCCTTGTGTGGATGGATTTCTCAATGGATGTCGACCTTTTCCGAGCATTGATAGCACTGTGTTGACAGGAAGGTTTCGAGGACAACTAGCTACTGCTTGTGCTATTGATGGCCTGAACTTTATGTTCCCAGTTGTATATGGTGTTATTGAATCTGAGACAAAAGTGGGTTGGATATGGTTTATGGAACGACTTCGAGCAACTATTGGGTGCCCACCAAATCTTGCCATATGCACCGATGCGAGACAGAGCATTTGTGAAGCCGTGAGTACGGTTTTCCCTCAAGTTGAGCATAGGGAGTGCATGAGACATCTAGTGATTAACTTTAGAAAGAAGTATGTTGGAAAAGTATTTGACGATAACTTGTGGGCAGCAGCTTATTCATGGACTCCAGAAGAGTTTGAGGATCATTTGGCACCAATGGTTGAAGCTAGATCTGACATACAAACATATTTTGCTACATGGCATAAAAGGTTGTGGAGTAGAAGTAAGTTTGCAGAAGGTTGCAAAGTTGATTATGTGACTAACAACCTAGCTGAATGCTTTAATAATTGGGTTAAAAAGCACAAGTGCTTGCTAGTAGTTGATTTGCTAGACAAGATTAGACAAATGCTTATGATAAAATTCAGAAAAAGGAGGGTGATAGGAAACACAATGGATTGTCTTATTCTTCCAAGTATCATGAACCTTCTTAATGAGAGGAGTAGAAACTTGTGCTATGATGTTGAGTCTAGCAGTGAAACAATGGCTGAAGTGAGTGGGAAGGATATCTCGGGACATTTTAGACACATTGTTGATCTCCATGCATGCACATGCACTTGCAGAGCGGTGGCAGGTAACCGGTTTGCCTTGCTTCCATGCTCTTGCTTTCATAACATCGCTTCCAAGTCAAAAAATTGCCAACTTTGTCCACCCATACTACTACATTGACAAGTTCAAGATGGCTTATGCTGGAGTCATTCCACCACTCACTCGATCAATCTAAATGGCCTAAAGTAGACCTTGGATTTAAGCTTCATCCACCCATACTTAGAAGAACTGCAGGGAGACCTAAGACACAACGGTACAAGGGAAGTCATGAAGGTGGTAGAAAGAGAGCAAGTCCAACCTGTAGTACATGTGGGGGTAAAGGGCATCGATGGAGGACATGTAAAAGAGGCCAACTTGACGTAGATGATGTTCCAAAAAAAAAGAGGTATAATTTAATTGTTTTTATTTCCACATTGCAATGATAGCCTTCTGTTCTTACTCTTTTTCTATATTGTGCATACAGGAGGAGAACAAAAAAGGCCACAAATGATGGTGGCTCAAATCAGCTAACCCCAATGGAGGATGGTGCGAATCAGGTTGACCTAGCTCCATCAAATAATCTTGAAGCTTTGTGCTCTACAACACCTCCTCGTGTGCCTAAGGCGCTTCCTCCACCCGATAGCCCGGCATTTGGAACAAGAGCTAGGAAGAAGCTAGGTGGAAAATACTAAGTGGGCTGACTAGCTTTTTATTTTGTTGCAAAACTGTTGCAAAACTATTTCATGGATGTCATGTAGCCAACACTTCTATTTTGTGTATGCAAGACTCGGACGCGTGATATTATTTCTATTTTAATGGCGCCTCTCTTTTGCATTTGTTGCCATATTATAGTTGACTATTCATATTTGGGGCAAATAAGAGTGATCATATTAAATGGTACATTTAGGGACAGATAAGGTATACCTCCTAAAAGCGTATATATGTCCATAGAAAAAAGTTAACCGAGTTGGATGGAAAAGGGCACAAAAGGTATAGATGCTTAAATTTGGTGCACGAAGGGAAGCTGAGATTTAGCAGGGACAAATAAGGTATAGACATTTAAAACAGGGACACATAAGGAATTTGCTCCATTCATAAAGGATATGGTGGCACATTGAATACGTACGACCGGTCGAAAGGGCCCATAGAGTGATGTCCGACTGATATAGGGTACAAGAAGGTTCCATAGACCGAGTATGGAAACAGAGGCGGACAACAAGATCGACTTAATCTGGCATAATCCCCAAGAAAAGTATAAGACCGGCCGAGTAGGACTACGAATTGATAAGGAAACTTAGAGATAGAGTTGCCGATTATAAAAACATTGTAACCGACTTGGATTCTGCATGTAATCCAGCCTCCCCGAATATATAAGGCGAGGGTGGGACCCCTAAGAGGACAAGTTCTAGAAGCACTCGAACAATCTACGCATTAGCAATTTGCTAAGGCAATACAACTCATATAGGACGTATGGCATTACTCTCAATTGACGGGCCTCGATTTGTCTAAAATTCCATTATGTTCTTATGTTGCACCATCGAGTTCCTCGTTTGTACAGGGCTAGGAAGTTTATTGTCGAGATAAAGACTTGACATTTAGCGCGCTAGGAAGGGGTCCCGACAAGATTCTTTGGTGTCCTCGATGGCATCTACGATCGACTGTGACTTCATTCTAGGCTTCAAGATTTGCTTCGGGTCTCTCGACTTCATTCTACGGCGACGAGCCATGTCACAGGGCAACGACCGCACCGCAACGATGACGACGATCGCCGCCGCAAAGACGACAGATGGTCGGTGTTGCGGTGCGATGACCGCCACCATGATGACAATGACCGATGCCGCATAGCGGCGATCGCCACCGCGGCGACGACAATGACCGCCTCGCATGACGATGACGATCGATTTTACAAAGCAATGACCACTTCCACGACAATTATGATGATCATCGCTTTAGAGCAACAATCTGTGCCATCGAGTGATGACCGACGCCACGACGATAATTTCTACTTTTTAAAGGGTTAACAACTACAAACGAGGGTGCCACTCGCTCGAACGCTGTCTTGAGCATTAGTTCGGCCGCTAATAGCCTTCATGGGTTGTCAACTTCGGCTTAGAGCGCCACCGCTGCTCCGACGCGGTCTTGAGCATTATCACGGCTATTAATCTTCGATTCCGACTGATTGCATCGCCTTCAATCGCTTTCATGGGTCGTCAACTTTGGCTTAGAGCTCCACCGTTGCTCGGACACGGGCTTGAGCATTAGCGTGGCTGCTAATCTTTAGTTTCGACCGATCACATCGTCTTCAACAGCCTTCATTGGTCGTCAACTTCGGCATAGAGTGCCACTCGCTGTCCGGACGCTGTCTTGAGCATTAGTTCGGCTGCTAATTTTCAATTTCGATGGATTGCATCATCTTTAACAGCCTTCATCGGTTGTCAACTTCGGCTTATATCGCCTCTGCTGCTCGGACGTGGTCTTGAGCACTAGAGCGGCTGTTAATCTTCAGTTTTGACCAATTGTGTCGCCTTCAACCACCTTCATCGGTTGTCAACTTTAGCTCGGACCGCCACTGTTGCTCGGACGCGGTCTTGAGCATTAGCGTGATTGTTAATCTTTAATTTCGACCGATTGTGTCGCCTTCAACCACCTTAATCGATCGTTAACTTCGGCTTAGAGCGCCGCCACTGCTCGGACATTGTCTTGAGCATTAGCACGGCTACTAAATTTCAGTTCTGATCGATCGTGTCGTCTTCAACCGCCTAGACAATGTTGTCTTGAGCTAAGCGTGGCTGCCAAGTTATTTATTGACTGGCTACATCATCTTCGCTTCAAGCTCGGGGCTACACCTAATATACCAGCTAAGCCTTGTATTTCAACTTATGTAATGCTACGCTCATGATAGCTTTTTGATAATATGAAATATGTCAATCTTTGCCTATCTGCCTGGTTTTGTTTGTCTCGGAATCTTAATTTTGAATTGATTCACCGAGCCAGGGGGCTGCTATTTGATAGTGGTCAATTAAAAATTTGCAATCTTGAATTTTAAGACTGGTCGAATGTTGCATGCAGCATGTCCTCGATAACAGACCGCCCCGTGAGCTATGCTCGGTGCCATTGTGAGCCAGTGATCATGTCATGATTTGGTTGGGTTGGAGTTAACCGTCGTTGTTTAGCTATGGACCAGACCGGTTAAAGCAGGATAATGTTTAAGTTAAGTGACCGGTTATTAAAGTAGAATTATTTTAAGCATATGATGATTGATCTAGAACGCTGGAGTTTGCACAAAAGGAGAAAATCGTTATATGTTGAAGTAAGGAAAACACATAAATACCGGTCAAAAATATGGAAATAATATTAAATATCTAGTAAGATAAGTACTGGAGTATTTGTTTTGTATACACAAAATACTTTATCAATGTTTTGTTTACATATACAGCTCTAAGTGCTAGGATAGGTGCCGCTAGATGTGCTGGTGTTTTAGGCTTGTGCGGTATCGACAAGCTAATCGTCCATCGTTGTCTCCAGAATTAGATAATCTGTTGAAGTCCAGATCCTCTCCTTCTCCGATCGGTGATACTGTTCGGCCCAACTTATGTTTTTATAACTTTACAGTTACAAAATGGAAGCCTATATGGTTCAAGTAATCGCGGGGTCTCTTTTGAAAATATGTGAGCGGTCTGAGTGTTCGATACTTAGCCATTTAAGTAATTTTAGCCACAGACACGATATGTCCGGAGGGATCTATACAGCAGACCCATTAGATCGAAGACATATTGGTCTTGCCTGATCGATCGAATATTAACTACAGTGCCCAAGCCCTGGGTGTTAAGCATTCGGCTGATAATAGGCTTGAAAGACTCGAGTTAAACATAAGTTATTTTAACAACTAATTTGATCAGTTAGGAAATTTAGTTCTTAGTGAAATTTCACAAAGCGGAATATTAGTTCAGACCGATTTCAACGGTCTCGTATTGGATCCTTGTGCGAATCTCCAGGAGTATGAGACTATGACCCGATCTGACCGTCTGAAAATATGTTCTTGGTGAAAACTGCTAAGAAGTATGCAATTGGTGGCCACATTTGGTCGTGAATTCTTGAAAATAAGCATAGACTCTCACAAAAGACTCTTGCATTATTTGCGGATACTCAAATAATACAAGAGTCAAGGACTATACCTAATTAGGTGCACCTGACCAGTGCACCATGTTCAAGAGCGGTCTATAAAGATCACAATAAATAGAAAATTATGAAGAATGAAAAGAGAGGTCTATTGAGATTGCAGAAGACTGAATAATGACGATTCAACCAGTAGTCTCTTGCATTATTTGAAGGAGCTCAAATGATCGGAGGCTATACCAAATTGGGTGCACCTGAGTGCTGCACCAACGGGAAAATAGTTCAATCTTTCAACACCTAATTAGGTGGTATGGAGAATAAAATACCAATATTTTTTACTTTTAGAAGTCAAATCGAAAGAAGAAGTAGTCTAGAAGATGGAGTTCTTTTTAATTTCGCGTTGGGGGGGGGGGGGCTGCTATTGAGTACTTAACCTACAGGTATACATTACCCGGGAGATTATTCATCAAGGACATGGTGGCACATTAAAGGCGTACGACCGGTCAGGAGGACCCATAGAGTGATGTCCAACCGATACAGGGTATCAGAAGGTTTCATATACCGGTATGGAAACATGAGACGGACAACAAGACCGACTTAATCTTTCATAATCCCCAAGGAAAGTACAAGACCAGATGAGTAGGACTCTGAATTGATAAGGAAACTTCAAGATAGAGTTTTTGATTATGTAAACAATGGAACCGACTTGGATTCTGCATGTAATTCTGTCTCCCCGGATATATAAGGCGGGAGCAGGAACCCCTACGAGCACCGTTCTACAAGCTCTGAACAATCTACGCAATAGCAATCTGTCAAGGCAATACAACTCATACAAGACGTAGGGTATGACTCTCGATTGAGGGATCTGAACCTGTCTAAAATTCTTATGTGTTCTTGCATCTTCGAGTTCCTAATTCGTACGGGACTAGGTAGTTTATTGCCGAGATAAATACTCGACACCTTGACTCCTCGATCGCTCTTCTACGCTCCATCTGTGGTCAGCGGCTCCAGCACACCAAGGAGATACTCCGACACACCACACCTGAGGGCTGAGAGGCTGCCTCAGGAGTCTGATGTTTTCTCTTCTGCAATGCTGGTTACCGGACCTTAAATATCCTTGATCTATAGAGCCTGGCTAGCTCTTTTCATTATTGGATTAGCTCTGGTTACGCGAACAATTTTGATCTAGGAGGTGGGCGAGACATAGAGAAGCCGGGATCCATATGGGAGACGAGAGGGAAGACGGCGGCGGCCTAACTATTCTAGGCCGCGTAAGAGTCTCATGTTATTTTTTTCACACGATAGCTATCTATTGTTGGTCCAAACTTGGGAGAGGGTACCTGGGTGTACCGTATGTGTACGTAATAAAGTATCCATATGTGTACAAAAGATTTAAGGTTCAGATTTGCTTTGAAGATATCTCTAAGACGGACTCTAAGAGTTAGATGTTTTGTTTTTTTATGAGAATTTCTAAAGTACCTCTCTTTTTTTCTTGGCCATATGATCGAAAGTTCATCTCCTTTTTCATTATTAAATTAAGGTGCGTTTTACAGTACATTTTACTACTTCTAGCAGCAAAGTTGTAACAGATGCTCTAAATTAAATAGATATCCATTTGTTAGGTCTATTTACACAGTTATTTTTCTATACATAAGTACATTGTGAGCTTTACGTGCTCCACACCAAATCTAGGAGGATAGCCAGCTGTACGTGCATGGCTACTGTATTCCAGCCGATCCTTGATCACCTGTGAACTCAGACAGTTCTATATTTCCCTCAATCGTTTTCTAAATCACATGGTTCACTACCGGAAAACAGGAAATCGCCATGTGTCAGAATCTTCGCCGTGAGCTTTCCTTCAGACACATGGCGAAGAGGGCATTTGCCGTGTGCTACATGTGTAAACACACGACAATATCAAGGCACACGGCAACATGGTCTTCGCCGTGAGCTAAACCGTCAACACACGGCAATATTCCAGTTTGGCCGTCCACCGCCGTTACTCTTGTCCCATTTGTCGTGTGCTACACAGTAGGGCACACAGCAGAAATTCATTTTTGCCGTGTGGCAGGCAGTGGCACACAGCGAACAATATATTTTTCTTTTCATTTAGCCTCCCCAACTTTTTTCTCTAATGCTAGTAAATGGCCGATACACTATGTTTCAATTTGGGAGCTTTTTGTCATTTTTTCTATATTTATCTAATTTATGTTATTTAAAACATTTTTTTGGAATAAGAGAAATTTCAACTGGAACCCTCGCATCGATCGATGTAGGTGTCGTGCCAATCAGTCACTCTCTTTGCGCCGATCGGTGCCATCATCCCTGCTGCTCCATGGCCGCGATCCATTGCTCTCTCTCTCTCTCTCTCTCTCTCTCTCTCTCTCTCTCTAGGGTCTTTCGAGGATTGGTATGATATGTTTCTATTCGTGCTGGCAAGATATTCCATGTATTTATCTACCCTTATATCCAATTCGACTAGGACTCTATCTCTTATTTTTGGTATTCAACTCAAAGGCATGGTCCAGTATGACTCGGAAGCGGGGAAGGACGTCGACACAGGATGCGCGATCAGCACGGAGTGTCCTTTTACCTATTTTGACTCATAAAACATCGATACAATACAGTACGTGCTTTGTTTTACGTCGCTAAGATCGACCACCCAAACTTTCGTATAATGATATCAAATGCTTTTAATTCAAAGTGTCGGGTTTAAGGTATACCTTTAGTCATTGTTCATTCATAGTGTATTTTTCTTCTCGGCATCCATTGTAATTACATCTCCTAAAGGTACGACCTTGTGGACAAGATAAGGCCCATCCCATTTACTTCGCAATTTGCCTTTGCCAAATAATCTGAATCGTGAATTGAAAAGCAATACTCGATCTCCCTCATGGATTTCCTTTTTAGCAACTTCTTGTCATACCATCTCTTTGTTTGCTCAATATGTCTTGTGTTCCGATTCTACATGTAAATCACATGATTTTCCATAGACAAATTGATATGGTGTCATACCTATTGGAGTTTTAAATGTTGTTTTGTAGGCCCATAATGCTCCATTAAGCTTTATTGACCAATCTATTCCTTCCTTAGGGACAATTTTGTGCAAATTCCTTTTAATTGCTTGTTTGATGTTTCCACTTGTTCATTAGTTTGTGGATGATATGTTGTGCCTATCCTATGCTCGATTCTTGATTCGACCAATAATTTGGTAAAATCAGCTCCAGTGAAATGTGATTATTCTTCTTCTTAAAGAAATTCACGACCTCACTTCGTAACTTATGTACCTTGGGTAGCGGAAAGTAATGGAGGCAAGAATTTCCAACCAAATCACTCTAACTCTCCTTTGCTTCCCGCGAAGCTACCTTGTTCCACCCATTGGCTTTCCCTCCCAGTGAGAATAGGAATAGCAGCCATCTATAAAGATTCTGGGGCACTCCTTCGTGATAAATAGTTTGGCATAATGCCTCCAAATCTTGCAGGTGAGTGTACGGATTTTCTTCCCTTATCCCAAAAAAATTGTTGCCCTCTGCCATACTAATAATAATAGGATTCAGCACGTATGAGGAGGCAGTGGCCTTCTCATTTGAAGATTGAGATACTAGTAGGTCCGGAGATGGTAGACAAAGTTCTCCGAGCGATAGAGATGACTCCGCATTGCTCATCCTAAAAAGTTCATACAAAACACAAAAACCAACTAGAAAAGACGGGATTAGAAGTTAGCAAATAATATAGTAAAAGAATTGGCTTGTTTCCCAGCAGTGGCGCCAGAAAAAAGCAGTTTGTTAGTCGTAATTACGCACCCACTTATATACCGCAAGAGGATGGTGTACAATTGTATCTCTTTTCCTCGTAGAGTATTTCAAGGTTTAATCGAATCCACAGAGAACAAGTGGAACCTTTACTAATTATTGATTGCTAACAGATTTGCAATGGTTTGTGTGCATGAAACTGACGAGAATGAGAAATAGTAGATGCTAACAAAGTTGCAACATGGATAATAAAGGTTTCTCCTTTAGGATTGGTTCACTAGCATGCAAATTTGATCTCATTAACTCACGATAATAAATTTAGTATTCTACAAGACATGGTGGTTTCGTTCACCCTGGCTTGTCACATGCAAGAGACTATTAGCTCCCCACTGGTTTCTTGCACTATATGATGAGCAAAAGCGTAATTGTAATTTACACTAATGATAAGAATAGTGGGTCCGTCATTATGATAATTGAATGCATCACATAGGCTGAATTCCTCAACAGAGTTTTAATGAGAATAAGAGTTTACGTAGCTAGATCACCGACACTAGAGAAGAGAATATGAGACTACTCACTCATCCTACCACTAGACATGATGGAGGATGATGAGTGGCGCTGGAACGCGCTCGTGCCGATCAGCGCGGTCTCCCTTCCGGTGGATCCGGCCGGACGTCCTTTTCTTGTGTTCCCTCCGAGTCACCTTTTATATTTCGATGCCACGCTGTCTTGTATAGTGCAACCTATCTCTCCTCTCCCAACATCGGTATTTGACTTTGTTGTCCTCAAGAAGGGTCTACCTAAGATCAACAGAGTCTTCGTTCTCTTGTCCATGTCTAGCATAATAAAATCCGCAGGAACGATGTGATCTCCAATTTGAGCAAGAACATCCTCAGCAATTTAATTGGGGTAGCACACCGATTGGTCATCTAATTCCATGCACATATCACTAGGCTC
The DNA here is from genome assembly GCA_031894775.1 of Chloris gayana. NCBI lineage: Eukaryota > Viridiplantae > Streptophyta > Magnoliopsida > Poales > Poaceae > Chloris > Chloris gayana. The sequence continues at coordinate 93,092 of JAUNZO010002261.1, forward strand.
CAAATCGGACAAATTGAGGGTAGTGAAAATATAATAGGGCATGACACTTACACTTTCTCCAAGATCGCATAAGCACCTCTCAAATTGCTGAGTTCCAATCAAGTACTAGATACTATGTGATCCGGGGTCCGGCTTCTTTTCAAGTGCAATGTCATTCATGGACGCCATAAGCTCCTTAGGCACCTTCACAACCTCTTCGTAAGCTAAAGACTTCTTGTTTTGCATCATGTCCTTTATATACTTAGCATATGTGGGAACTTGAATAGCATCAAGAAACGACACACCGATGTAAAGCTTCTTCGTTATATTGACAAACCTAGCGAATTGCTCATCATGGGGTCACGCTCTCTTCGTTTTGCTCAACAATTGCATGTCCGGAAACATAGCAGGTTCATGCTCATGAGATCTATGCCCATCTTCAAACCAGATAGATCAATTTCCTCTTCACGTTGATCGGCATTGCCATTGTGCCGATTGGCACCTTCTGTTCCTATGTGCCAATCGACACCAGCCGTGTGTCGATCGGCGCAAGGCTTCCTCGATCTAGCAGGATATTGGGGATCCTCTGTTTGCATTCCGGATCTCGTAGCTATAGCTTTCAGCTGTTACGTAGACACAATATTTCCAGGAATACTCCCCTTGTCGCCTCTAATAGCTCTGTGACAATTGTCCCATCTGCTGCTCCATAATCTTGGTATGCTTCAAAATTTTTTGATTGGAGCTTGTCGAGTCTTAAACTCGGCACTAGAACTACCCGGTCCCTCAAGAGCGTGGAATTCGATGGTGCAACACATGGAACACATAAGAACACGAGATTTTAGATAGGTTCAGGCCTCTCAATGGAGAGTAATACCCTACATCTTGTGTGGTATGTATTGCTCTTAGCAGATTGCTAGTTGCGAGTTGTCTAGGAAGTTTTTGAGGGGTCCCCGCTCCGCCTGATATATCCGGAAGAGCTAGGGTTATATGCGGAGTCCTAGTTGATTACATGGATTACATACTCGTAAGCTCTATCTCTAAGCTTTTCTTATCGATTCAAAGTCCTAACGAGACTACAATTGCTTCTTTACGTGTCAATCAAGTCATCAAACGTCGGTCTTTACGTCCACCTTATTTCCATACCGGTATATGGAAACTTCTGTTATTCTATATTGGTCGAGCACCACTCGTGGGCCCTCTCAACCAGTCCTATCCTCATTAGTATGCCACCATATCTCCGATCATGCATTCCTTCAATGATTGTATACCCATAAGGCAAGTATACGACAGAGCTCCCAATTTCTACCACCTTGTCACTAGTTCCCTCAAGAGGACGATCATTTTCCTTGAACTTGGCTTGACTATCCTTGTTGACCTTCTCTTGAGCTTGGAAAAACTCTTGACATTGGAGCCGAAGTGGGATAGTATTTTGCACGATCGAACTAGGAGTAAAAGTACTCCTTTGACATGAACACACCTCCGGTTGAAGCATCCAAGTGTTGACGAGACATATGATTTAATTCCGTGTAGAATCTCTCAACAATATCTCCTCTTATAAGACCATGATGATGGCAAGCATCCATATATTCATTATATCTCTCCTATGCTCCTCCAATGCCCTCATCAAGATTCTTGAGTGAATCCAAGGATATTATTCTTTAGAGCTTGAGTCTTGCCAGGTGGAAAATACTTAGCTAAAAAGTCAGCTGCTAGCATTGGCCAAGTAACCTTTGATGTGTTAGGTAGCCCATTGTACCATTGCTTAGGCTGCCCAATCAAAGAGAAAGGAAATAGCTGCACCGTTGCTTGATTTGCATCCAACCCGTGAATCTTGAAAGTGCTACGGACTTCCAGGAAGTGGTACAAGTGTTGATCAGGGTCTTTAGAACCTGTGAATGACTATTGTGTCACTATCCCAATATATCTCTCCAATTTATATGAACGTTGTGCATCCGGCTCATTATAATCTATCTTGACAACATTATTTAGTTGTGGTCGTAGACGATCAATCATTGGCAACGTTGGTGGTGGTTGTGCCATGATATCAGCTAACTCTTCTTCCTCTTCTAGGTCTTCAATCACGAACAATGCTCGCGGATCAAGGCGAGCTCCTTCTCCAGACTAGATCTCCAAGTGACTTTTTTCTCTTCTCTACACTCCTATTCTTGTGAAAGAGCTTTTTTGGGTCATCAATTTAATCGGATGGTTTGTTTGACTTAGGACTGTCCCTACCTATTCAATAATGCACAAAAAGAAATGAGAAAAAGAAAGTATAATAACTAGATACTAATACATTAAACAATATTCAATACTAATATTAGTCCTCGACAACAGAGCTCGAATATGAGCTTGTTGGTCGTTACTACGAACCCACTTTTATATCGCAGCGGACGGTGTACATTGTAGCACCTTTCTAGAGTAATCTAAAGTTTAATTGAATCCATAGAGACCAATAGGAATTGAATATTATTAATAATAAAAGATCTAATTAAGCAATTGTTATTTGCAAGAATGGGTTGTTGGTGCCGATCAGTGTGTGGTCGGTTGTTGTGCCGATCAGCGCATTGTGGTGTCGATCGACGCAATGGCTAGTTGGAGATCTAGCGACTACAGAAGACTTGTTTAATAGCCTAAATAAAGCTATGTGAGTAACTAGATATCTACTAGTTGAGATCGTAACCAGTAAAGTCTAATTGGATAGTATCATAATGGATAATTACTTAGATCAATGAAAAAATAGTGTAGAAAAGCAATTGGAGAAAGCATATGCATGATAAAAGACTCATGATAAACAAATCACTAAAACCATCATCAACATATTCAATCATCTTTGAGATACATAGTGTAGGATTCATCACCATATAGAAGGCCTACCTTGATGGATCAACTCTAACACCAATGATTCTTGAAACTCAACTAGACATCTATTATGACAGGGCGAAGCCCCGATGGCTCTAACTCATGAGTTTGGTGCTCCTCTATCGACGTCTCTTTGCCTCTACGGTTTTTACAAGTATTTATATGGGTAAGGCATGCAGAGGAGTCGGGCTCTAGCAAACCTCGGAAAGTTCCGATCGGCGTGTCTCGTGCTATCCTCCATCTCCTTTCCGAGTTGGTTCCTTTGTCTTCTATAGCTTCCATGTGGACCTTCTTCATCGTATTCTTCGAGATAATGCCTTACATAGCATGTTTCAGTCTCGAAGCTTCCTTTATCTTTTCCAAATGAATATCTTCAAATATCTTGTGCAAGTAACTTCCATAATTGTAGAATAGACCATGGGCCAGCCCGGTTGGGCCAAATTCCTCCATGTGCCGATCGGCACAAGGATATGCCAATCTGCACATTGGACTTCCTCT
>JAUNZO010002263.1:0-18855 GCA_031894775.1 Chloris gayana
GCAAAATCTTTATTCAGATATGATATTGTTGAAAGATTAGTTGAACTACACCAAACGTTCAGAAGACAAATTAAAGGTATGTTGTTATAATAAAAATTTCAACATATTATTGTTATTAAATTCTTGAAAAACTAACGCAGGTCATTTTGAGTGCAGATATATACACAATGGAATTTTAAAAGAGAGGTTGCCTACATGCAAATATACTAATCTTCTTCAACAAAATAGACACCCTAAAGAAGATGGAGCTGTTGGTAGCATTATATTCAAAGCCAAAGAAAATCTCTTGGACAAGTTACCAAAATATGAAGGAATCATCGTACAGGTAAAATCATCTATCTTTTCCCTGCTTCATGATCTCTTTCTACGATCCGGACAATACATTATGTATTAATTATCTAAGAACTCAATGCCGCAGACCTTGGTTTTGTATGCAGAGCCCAGACTTCATACAAGTGCATCAGTCAGCATGAACACATGAGCCTGACTCTTGGGTTCACCACCGTGGCATATGGAGTGCATTGATAAGAACTCAATTCAGGCCTCGGATTGCAAAGCATCTGCATACCTTGGATGCGAGTGCATCAGCCAGCATGAACATGATCCGAGCCATCGTAGATGCGATTGCATCATCTGCAACTGAAAGCACACACCGGCCAGCTTCATGCAGTGGAAGCTGCAACTTGCAAGTTCGATCAGACACCTAGATTTTTGCCATGAACGAGAGCATGGAGTTTTTTTCAATGGGCATGATGGTGTTTCATTTTAATTCCTTCAACTCTTTGAGTGACTGTAACAAAAGGAATCCATAAAGTGACCCCCGTTGTGTCCATCTTGTAGGAACTAAAAGATCACCCTGAGAACAGCTTCAGCATATACAGGGTCACAGTCTCACAGACGGAACATGGGCTCTATTCAATAATTACAGCAGGCTAATGAAGTCACAATTGGTTGATCATTGATAGTCATAGCCTAAAAGATGTCCTTAACATGTTTCCCAGATTCTTGCCATGAACGAAAGCATGGAGTTTTTCAATGGGCATGATGGTGTTTCATCTGGAGTTCGACACTAAGAATCTAAGATCGTCATGCATTGCATAGCTCAGCTCTACAACAAGTCTATGGAGGAGGACCAAGCTTTTGTTGAGAACGAGACCGAGCCGGGCATGTTTTCATGGATGTGTTGGACGCTGGGACCTCTAGCTAATGGCCAGGTCGTGAATCAGTCAGCACTGTTGGGTTGTCCCTCCACATGGAGGATGAAAATTGAAGTCCAACATATCAGACTTTCAGCCCACAAGTCCAGCTCTTGTGGTCCATTGATTTGGCTGAAATCAATGGTGGAGATTGCCTCACATTTGATATATATGTGGGAAGAAAACCCTAGCTTCCATTCTAGAGCATTCGTCTGCCCCTTGGGCGTCCATAGCACACACACACCAGCACACAACCAAGAGAGAAGAGAGGAAGAAGAAGGAGAGGTGAATCTGTCCCAGATTTGGTGGCTTCGAACCTACCGGCGTCAAGCTGTTGATTGGAGGCTCAAACGTGCTTGGATTGGCTCCAAACTTGGTGAGCTCGTCCTGCACTTAGAGTAATTCGATTTGGTCAGTTGGTTTGGGTATTGGTTCAGTGGAGCATCAGATTTGTGAGGTGGTTTATCACTTCGAGTTGCTGCAGTTCAGAACAGAGCAGTTTTGGTAGATGAATTATTTGGGTAGTCAAAAGGTGTCGGATTGAGCTGAATTTTGGTAACCATATAGAGGACTCGTGGGACTACTTGCCTACCAAAATTTGTGCATAGTTGAGCTGTAGTTTGGGAGTTATGAGCTGATTACCGAGGGGGACAGAATCTGTGTCATCTCTGCTTGCTGCTGTCATATCTCTTCTAGTTGTTGTGAGTATTACTATTGTGGCCAAGTTTGTAACTTGATGAGTGTGTTGCTGCTGTTGTAATCCTCTAGATGTTCTAGAGAAGACTCCATTGTACCCATTGTTGATTATAGTGGAAGTTGGAGTGGACCGTTGGTCCCGTGGTTTTTACTCCTCACACTGAGGAGGTTTTCCACGTATATCGTTGTGTCTTTGTGCATTGTGTTCATTGATTCCGCTGCAGGATTGTTGGTTGATGTTCTCCTCATTGTTCAGCACAAGATGAGGGATTATTGGAGGTGACTAGTGCCGGTTTTCCCAACAAAGTGGTATCAGAGCCGTGACTGAATTTCAGAGTATTTTCAGCTTGCATTGAGTTGGTCTTGGTGCTGATTTCCTTGTGTTGAATATGGAAACAAATACCAGCAGAATGATATCATTGAATGGTTCAAATTATCAAGCTTGGAAAGGGAAGATGGAGGACCTGCTCTATGTTAAAGAGTATTGGAAGCCAGTGTTTGCCACTGAGAAGCCGGATGATAAATCTGATGATGAATGGAGAGTTCTTCATCGCCAAGCTTGTGGGTTCATTCGACAATGGGTTGATGATAATGTTTTAAACCATATTAGTGATGAAACACATGCACGCACCTTATGGCAGAAATTGGAGGAGTTGTATGCCCGCAAAGAAGGTACGAACAAGATGTTCTTGATCAAGCAGTTGATGAATTTGCGGTACAAAGATTGCACTCCTGTGGCTGATCATGTTAGTGCTTTCCAAGGAATTATAAATCAGCTCTCTTCAATGGGTATCACATTTGAAGATGAGGTTCGAGCCTTGCTACTACTTGGTTCTTTTCCGGACACTTGGGAGACTTTGAAAGTCACATTGTGTAATTCAGCGCCTAATGGTCTTGTTACTTGGAACCTTGTCAAGACAAGAGTTCTAAATGAAGAGACCAGAAAGATTGCTGAAAAGGGAAGTTCCTCCTCTCATTCTGAGGTGTTGGCCACCGAAGCACGGGGAGAAGTAAAAGCCGAGGTCCAAGAAAAGGTGCAGCAAAGAGTAGAAGCAAATCTCGAGGTAAATATGATGACTATGAGTGTCATCACTGCCATAAGATGGGACACATAAAGTGGCAATGCCGGAAATGACAAAAAGAAAAGAAGAAGGGTAAACAACAATCTCAGAAGCAAGATAGTGATAGTGACAGTGATGCTGGCCGGATTTCTTCAGTTGTTGAGGACATGGTTGTTGTTATTGATGCTGAAAATGAAATCAATTTGGGTCGTTCTTGTTCCACTGTTGAGAAGATCACTACAGCTTCTGATGATGCAGCAGCAGTAAACCATGTAAATGGTGATGGGATAATTTAGATACCGGACAGCGGTGCCACCATACATGCTACATCTCACAGAAAGTACTTCACAAACTATACTGCAGGTGATTTTGGTATTGTGAAGATGGGAAACAATGATAAGGCAGCAATCATTGGAAAGGGAGGTGTGCATTTGGTGACTGCAAATGGTACCAAATTAATTCTGAAGTCTGTGAGGCATGTTGAGGGACTTAGACTCAACATTATTTCAGTTGGATTGCTTGATAAAGATGGGTACTTGAGCAGATTTGGAGATGGACAATACAAGCTCACCAAGGGCAACATGGTAGTTGCAAAAGGTAACCAATATTCAGTTTTGTACCATGTTTATGCTAACCTCTCTTGTGTTTCTGTGAATGCATTAGAGAAAGAAGACCCTTGTGTTCTATGGCACAAGAGACTTGGGCACATGAGTGAGAAGGGGATGACCATGCTAGTGAAGAAAAATATCTTGAAAGGGGTTAAAGGTGTGCATTTGAAGAAGTGCACAGATTGCCTAGCAGGGAAGCAGCATCGGGTTGCTTTCAAGAGTCTACCTCCTCACAAGAAGCCAGAGTTGCTGGATTTGGTGCACTCCGATGTTTGCAAAATGTCGGTAAGGTCACTTGGTGGTGCAAAGTACTTTGTCACTTTCATTGATGATTTCTCCAGGAAGGTTTGGGCTTATGCTTTGAAGTCCAAAGATCAAGTGCTAGATATGTTCAAGCAATTTCAGGCCTCGGTTGAGAGAGAAACTGAGAAGAAAATCAAGTGCATTCGCACCGATAATGGAGGAGAGTATATTGGGCCTTTTGATGCATATTGCAAGGAGCAGGGGATTAGGCACCAATTCACACCTCCGAAGACACCATAGCTGAATGGACTTGCTGAGAGGATGAACAGGACAATTGTGGAGAGAGTGAGATATTTGCTGTCACATGCAAAGCTTCCTAACCATTATTGGGGTGAGGCTTTAATGACTGCGGTTTATCTTATTAATCTCTCACCAAGCTATCCTTTGCAGGGAGATGTTCCTAACAGGGTATGGTACAACAAAGACGTCTCATATGACCACCTGAAGGTTTTTGGGTGCAAGGTATATGTTCATATCCCTCAAGGTGAAAGGTCAAAACTTGACTCAAAGACACGACAATGTATCTTTCTTGGCTATGGATTGGATGAGTTCGGGTACAAGCTGTTTGATCCTATTGCAAGGAAGGTTGTGAGAAGTCGTGATGTGGTATTTGTTGAAGACCAAACAATTGAGGATATTGTGAAGGCAAAGGATAAGCTTCCTCAGTAAGAACCAAGTGTTGATTTAGACCCAGTTCCTGCAGCTCCAGCACCACAACAAGTTGAAGGTGATGTTGCAGATGAGGCACATGATGATGTGCAAGGTACAGGTGATGAAAATGCTCCCCAACAGCAAGAGTTTGATGCTGAAATTAATGATCCGGATCAGCAGCCACCTGCACCAGAAGAACCACCAGTAATTCCACTCGGAAGATCCACCGAGAGATCGAGTTCCTTCCACCAGGTATCCTTCAGATGAGTATGTGGTGTTACTATCTGATAGTTTAGAACCCGAGTGCTTTGCAGATGCAATGGAAGATGAGCACAAGAAGGAGTGGATGAAGGCTATGCAAGAAGAAATGGATTCCTTGCATAAGAATCATACATATGAGCTGGTGAAGTTGCCAAAAGGCAAGAAAGCATTGAAAAACAAGTGGGTCTACAGAATCAAGCATGAAGAGCACACACCACATCCAAGGTACAAGGCCAGGCTGGTTGTGAAAGGATTTGGCCAGAGAAAAGGAGTTGATTATGATGAGATCTTTTCTCCGGTTGTGAGAATGACATTGATTAGATTAATCCTTAGCTTGGCAGCTAGTCTCAACTTGGAGGTTGAGCAAATGGATGTGAAGACAGCATTCCTTCATGGTGACTTGGAGGAAGAAATTTACATGGAGCAGCCTGAGGGGTTTCTTGTTAAAGGCAAAGAAGACTATGTGTGCAAACTGAAAAAGAGTCTTTATGGCCTAAAACAAGCACCAAGACAATGGTATTTGAAGTTTGATTCAGTTATGGGGGAGCAAGGCTACAAGAGGTGCAGCACAGACCATTGTGTGTACATTCGAGAGATTCTCAGGTGATGATTTTATCATCTTGTTGCTCTATGTTGATGATATCTTAATTGTTGGAAAGAATGTCTCAAGGATTGCAAAGCTAAAGAAAGAGTTGAGCAAGTCTTTTGCAATGAAAGACTTGGGTCCAGCAAGGCAAATTCTCGGGATGAGAATTGAGAGGGACAGAAGCTCCAACAAGTTGTACTTGTCTCAAGAGAGCTATATTGAGAAAGTACTTCAGAAATTCAGAATGGACAAGGCAAAGGCAGTGAGTTGTCCTCTTACAGCTCATTTTAAGTTAAGCACCAAGCAATGCCCATCAACTGATGAGAAGAAGAAGGAAATGCATCATGTTCCTTATGCCTCAGCGGTTGGAAGTTTGATGTATGCTATGGTGTGTACAAGGCCTGACATTGCTCATGCGGTTAGTATTGTGAGCAGATTTATGTCTAATCCAGGAAGACCACATTGGGAAGCCGTGAAGTGGATTTTGAGGTACCTTCGGGGCAGCACAAATTTGAAACTTTGCTTTGGTGGAAGCAAGCCTGTGTTGGTTGCATACACAGATTCAGATATGGCCGGAGATGTTGATAGTAGAAAGTCTACTTCAGGTTATTTGATCACCTATGCAGGGGGGCAGTGTCATGGCAAAGCAAGTTGCAAAAATGTGTTGCTTTGTCCTCAACTGAAGCTGAGTTCATTGCAGCAACAGAGGCAGCAAAAGAGCTATTGTGGCTGAAAAGATTTGTGATTGAACTTGGTTTTGATCAAGGCAAGTATGTGCTGTTTTGTGATAACCAAAGTGCAATTCATCTGTGCAAGAATGCAAGCCTCCATTTTAAGTCAAAGCATGTTGATGTTAGATATCATTGGATTCGGGATGTGCTGAACTTAAAGGAAATATTCATTGAGAAAGTTCACACCGATGACAATTGTGCCGACATGTTGACCAAGGTGATGTCAAAAGGAAAGCTCAAGGTATGCTGCAAAATTGTTGGCATGGTTGCCGGAAGGCAGTGAGACCCTCCATGATGTCGGGAGGGGGAGTTTGTTGGGTTGTCCCTCCACATGGAGGATGAAAATTGAAGTCCAACATATCAGACTTTCAGCCCACAAGTCCAGCTCTTGTGGTCCATTGATTTGGCTGAAATCAATGGTGGAGATTGCCTCACATTTGATATATATGTGGGAAGAAAACCCTAGCTTCCATTCTAGAGCATTCCTCTGCCCCTTGGGCGTCCATAGCACACACACACCAGCACACAACCAAGAGAGAAGAGAGGAAGAAGAAGGAGAGGTGAATCTGTCCCAGATTTGGTGGCTTCGAACCTACCGGCGTCAAGCTGTTGATTGGAGGCTCAAACGTGCTTGGATTGGCTCCAAACTTGGTGAGCTCGTCCTGCACTTAGAGTACTTCGATTTGGTCAGTTGGTTTGGGTATTGGTTCAGTGGAGCATCAGATTTGTGAGGTGGTTTATCAGTTCGAGTTGCTGCAGTTCAGAACAGAGCAGTTTTGGTAGATGAATTATTTGGGTAGTCAAAAGGTGTCGGATTGAGCTGAATTTTGGTAACCATATAGAGGACTCGTGGGACTACTTGCCTACCAAAATTTGTGCATAGTTGAGCTGTAGTTTGGGAGTTATGAGCTGATTACCGAGGGGGACAGAATCTGTGTCATCTCTGCTTGCTGCTGTCATATCTCTTCTAGTTGTTGTGAGTATTGCTATTGTGGCCAAGTTTGTAACTTGATGAGTGTGTTGCTGCTGTTGTAATCCTCTAGATGTTCTAGAGAAGACTCCATTGTACCCATTGTTGATTATAGTGGAAGTTGGAGTGGACCGTTGGTCCCGTGGTTTTTACTCCTCACACTGAGGAGGTTTTCCACGTATATCGTTGTGTCTTTGTGCATTGTGTTCATTGATTCCGCTGCAGGGTTGTTGGTTGATGTTCTCCTCATTGTTCAGCACAAGATGAGGGATTATTGGAGGTGATTAGTGCCGGTTTTCCCAACAAGCACAAGTAAAAGAGGACAATCATGCAACTAAACAATACTATTAGACACTATTAGGCATTCAGCGTCGTATGGTATACCTATCTTTGAACAAACAACAGGTTCCTCTATTACTTCATCACCCAGCCCTATTTTATCTTCCCTTATTTATTTTATAGTATTCTTTCACATTGGATCTGTTATTCCATACGGTTGGAAAAGAATTGTCAGGAATAAATCAATAAGTCAAATTAGGGTACTATTAGTGAAGCTTTAGAAATTTATTGGTGATCTTGGTATCTCAATGACACAAGGAGCACACTTGTGTAGAGACAATGGCATATACAGGACTTACTATTATGCAATGACACCTAAGAATCTTACATTTACTAATTGGAGTCTCCTTTTGAGGCCTTCACGTTAATCTGAAGAAAATCCTAGAAATTCTCACAAAAAAGCAAAATATCCGACCGTGAAATCAATTGCTCGATTAACTATTGTCATCCGATCTAACATGGTTAAAATTACTCACCTATGCCATTATATGTTAATGAAAGATAACCTAAAATACCCCTAATATATGTTTCTAAACTATCAAGCTCTGCCACAATAAATAGAATATACCCTAAAGATATTTGGAATAATTCTAATCTTTATTTTCCTTAGCGTGCCGCCGCCATTGTGGCCGTATTTGCGGCTGCACGACACATGCATATGTTGTGGCATCTCATATTTGCTTCGATAGCTTAGCTGCCCCTCCTATTTCAATTTAGATGTTTAACCTGTGCTTTGTTCTGCGACCATACAGAGGACATGCCAAACAAGATTGCGTTTTCTGCTACTAGACGCAACTAATGATCTCTATTTCACCCATTTGTTACGTCGGGTGTCACAGGAGGATTTCAAGCAATGATTAACCATGTTGCACATATTTACGTACGTGCTTCTTTTTAATTATTTTTTTCGACTTGATGTACTCCTTCTCAAAGTTTTCATTTGTAGATAATGGATCAACAGCGGCTTACACGTTCCAGGTATAGTACTTTCAGGCCAAAAGGTGATGGCAAATACCTGAGTCGTTTCTTCAAGGCTCCCTTCAAACAAACTGCGGCTCAGAGAGGTGAAAGACACCATCTGGACGGGTGATATAGTGACCCAGAAAGTGATGTTGAGGGCCTAGATCCTTCATAGATAACTCCCTGCAGAATAGCTGCAATAACCCGGCGAAGGCAATACTCAGAAGAGGTGGTCAGCACTATATCATCCGCATAGAGGAGCAAATAAACAGTCTCCGAACCACGTCGATAGACAAACAGGGAAGAGTCGGACTTAGCACTCGAAAATCCTAACACTACCACAAACATGCACTGTAGCGGCGCGGCCCAAAACGGCCTAGCGGCGCAGCTCAAAACAACCCGCCGTTACAAATAAAATATAATTTTAACGGCGGCCCATTAAACCAACCACCGCTGCAACTTTATTTGTAACGCGCAGCCCAACACGGCCCGTAGCTATTGACTCTCGGGTGTCCACTACCAATGCCTAGTATAAAAGGACCTAACCCTAACTCTCTCACACAAAACCCACCCACCCCTCAGCCGCCACCCGCACTGCTCTCTCTCTCTCTCGGCCGGCGCAATTCCTCCTCCTCCCTGCGGCCAGGGCACCTCCTCCTCCTCCTCCCTCCTCCTTACCGGCGGCGGGGACGGCGGCGGGCCTCCCGATGGCAGCGAGTAGCCGGCAAACGGCGTCCGGCTAGCAACGGCGAGCAACTCCTCCTCCTCCCTCCGGCCGGGGCACCTCCTCCCTCCTCCTTACCGGCGGCGAGCAACGATAGTGGCGGCAAGCGGAGAGCGGCGCCCAAGGCGGGCGGATCTGCCCCCTCCTTCCCGGCGGCGGCGCACGAGGCGGGCGGATCTGCCCCTCCCTCCCGGCGGCGGCGCTCGAGGTGGGCGGCCCGAGGGCGGGCGGATCTGCCCCCTCCCTCTCGGCGGCGGTGCCCATGGCGGGCGCGTGCCACCCGACGGCGGAGAGCGGCGCCCGAGGCAGGCGGCTCGAGGGCGGGCGGATCTGCCCCCTCCCTACCGGCGGCGGCGCGCGGCGCCTAGGGCGGCGGATCCGCTACCTCCCCTTATTCCGGTGGCGTGGCGCACGAGGCGGCGCATGGGTCGGCGTGAAGCGGGCCCACAAGGGCCCGTTTTCTTTTTTTCTAATTAACCGTAGCGGCGGGTGGTTTGAACCCGTCGTTACGGTGCTCCATTTTTAGCTGCGATTGCGTAGCGACGGACCATTACACCCGCTGTTATAGCAGGATATGGCCCGCCGCTACGGTGCTTGTTTGTGGTAGTGCAAGGAGATGATGGGAGAGGCGAAGCGACTGTACCAACCACATGGAGCCTGCTTCAAACCATAGAGACTCTTGTTGAGGCAGCACACAAAGTCTAGACGAGCACCGTAAACAAACCCGGAAGGCTGAATGTAGTAAACTGTCTCATGAAGAGTGCCATCGAGAAAGGCATTCTTGACATGAAGCCGGCGATGTGGCCAATCCCGAGAAAGGGGAACCGTCGGAACTGTCCGGATAGTAGCGAGGCTTAACGACCGGATCGAAGGTTTCAACAAAGTCAACTCCGGGACGCCGAGTGAAGCCACGGAGTACCCAACATGCTTTATTACGCTGTAGAGAACCATCGGACCGGAATTTGTATTTGAACACCCACTTCCCAGTGATAACATTGGCACCGGATGGTCGAGGAACAAGATCCCATGTGTTGTTGGAGACGAGTGCAGCAAACTCATCTCACATAGCATCCTGCCAATTTGGATTGGCTAGGGCACTGCAAAAGGTCTTCGAACCGTAAACAGTGGAGCAACATGCAGGTCCAAGGGGATAGTCGGCTGACGGAAGCCGTGTTTGCCACGCGTCACCATACCATGATCGTTATGAATCAATGGAACGATGATGGCATTAGGAGGTACAACAGCAGGGAGGAGACCTCGGAGAAGGGAAAAGAAGTCTCGCCAAAGGTGACATGGCATGAAATAATAAGACGATTGGTGGAGACATCTAGGCAACGAGTACCGTTTGTGCTCGGTCGCGTAGCCAAGGAAAACACAAGGCGTGGTGCGAGGAGCGAGCTTATATGGTGCAGCTGCGGAGAGGTCGGATAGCACAAGCAGCCAAATGCACGTAGGTGAGCGTATGATGGTGGAGTGTCGTAGAGTGCGTGGTAGGGGGTGGAGGAAGACAAAGTCTTAGTGAGATGGCGATTCAAGAGATACATAGCAGCATGAAGAGCCTTGACCCAGTAAGACGAAGGAATACTAGCCTGGAATAGAAGGGAGCGGATAATGTTATTGGTTCTACGAAGAATGTGTTTGGCCTTACCATTCTGTGGAGATGTGTGAGGGTAGGACATCCATAGGAGAATGCCATGAGTGAGAAAGAACGTGCAAGTGGAGGAATTGTCGAACTCACGACCATTGTCACACCGAACGCTCTAAATCGTGGTGCCATACTATATGCGGACATATGCAAAAACAAATGAGCCGGAGTATTGAAAGTGTTAGATTTTTGGCGTAGGTGGAAGGTACAAGAGTAGTTGGAGCAATCGTCAAGAACAACTAAATAATATTTGTAACCAGAGCCACTAATGACAGGTGATGTCCATAGATCATAATGTATTAAATTAAAATTCTTGACAGCACGAGAATTGGAATAACTAAAAGGAAGCCTAACATGATGACCAAGCTGACAAGCATGAAACAAAGTTTCTGGTTCATTATTGTTGCAAGAAATAGAAGAAGAGGCAAACAAGCTAGAGAGGCCTTAACGACCAAGATGATCGAGGCACCCATGCCAAAGCGAGCAGGAGGTGCCAGCAACGACTGCAAGTGGGCAAAACACCGAGGATAGGAGTTGGTAGAGTGGCCCAGAACTATTCCACTTGGTGATCGTGCACTTGGTTCGGAGATCCTTCACAAAAAAACCATACGGGTCAAATTCAATGGAACAATTATTCTCTATGGTGAATTGATGCACAAATATGAGATTTTCGAGTAAATGTGACGAAACAAGGACATTATGAAGAATAAAAGAACCATGAGCATGAGCAAAAGAGATAGAACCAATACTTGCTACATGTAAAATAGAGCCATCACCTACAACAATGCTAGACGGTATCGAAAGGGATGGTGGGGAGAGGGAGGAAAGAGTACCGGACTTAGAGGTCATGCGTGTTTTAGCGCCTGTGTTCATGATCCACTCGGTGGCTCTTGCAGCGTCATGGTGTTGAAGTTTGCCACAAGGATGGCTGGGTCCCAGTAGAGGCCGCCACGGAGAGAGGTCTGATATGAATAGCACTTGTATTCAATATGAGGGCACTAGGCCAAAATATATCAGGCAGGAAAGTAAAACCCCACGAAAACACCCGGACAGTCAAAGTAAACAATATACGAGCAAATCAGGCGAAGACACCGATGAGCAAGATCAACACGCTTCGTAAAAAGAAAAGCAGCGAAGCAACAGCAAGAATGGAAACTACAACAACTAGCGCTAGCGCAAGAAGCCCTACTGCATATATTACAAAGGCCACGCTAGGCACAAAACATTAGATTGCCCAAGAACGAAGGAAATCATCGAAGGCTCGACTTCGAAAAGAAGCAGCCCCGACAACCAGCACAAATAAACCACACTACAACAAGTCATTGGCATCAGCAACAACCCCGGCAGCCAAGCGTCCAAAACTATTACTACCCACCCCGAGCAATACTACCCAACGCAATACTTCGGGCCAAACCACCCAACCCAACCCCCACCCCACCACGGGCAGGGTACCTCGCACTATTCAAGGTAGGAAAACAGAATTGCTTACTCCGAACCCTCAACTCTACCACCGCTGAAAATCGAAGATGTAAGCAAGCAAGACGCCAAGGCTCAACCCCTTCCAGACAAAGGATTCATTGGGATGATATCGGACGACTCCAGTATGGACTTCGAAAACAAAAGACAATGCATAGACTATTTCAGATTGGTAAATGCAGTATTCGTCGAAGGCCCGATCGGGAAGACCAAGTGGTCTCACATCCCAATCACCTTCACCGAAGCAGACCTCGATCCGAAAAGCTACCCACATTCGGACGCCTTCGTAATCGAAGCACACAATGACAAGTGGAGAATCGACAAAGTACTCATTGATAACAGCAGCCAGGCATACATAATATTCCACGGGACACTCTTAAGGATGGGCTACACGGATCAGGACCTTGAACCACCCAACACGCCATTATATGGCTTCGGTGGAAAAAGGGCCGAGCCAGCTTGAAAAATAAACCTGCTCGTAACCTTCGAAGACACGTCCAATCCAAGAACAAGTGTTCGTCACCTTCGACGTCGTGAGTCTAAACTACCCTTACTTCACCATCCTGGGAAGACCAACAATCAACACGTTCGAAGCTACAATCTACAACGCGTACCTTCGCATGAAAATCCCAGCTGCCAAAGGTGTCATAACCGAGAAAGGGGACCAGCAACTAGCAAGAAACATAGAAAAAGGATTCACGCATGGAATAGCAAACATTCACAGTATGCGGAGGCTTACCAAGCAACAACCCACAGCGAAGCACAACAAGAAAGGCATAATCCACAACCTCGTCTCATCAAGCGACGAAACGACGGATGAAGCGGAAGCAACCATCCGGCGCGAAGTAAACAAAGACCATGCAGCAGCGCAAGAAAAGACAGCAAAAAGGGACTCGGTCAAGCGAAAGAAAGACCTTCACAATGAAGCGAAGGAACCGCGCCAACCATAAACAAACATTGGAAAACAGCCCCTTTGCGACAAATAAGCAAGGGACCTGTCGTAGAATTTAGAAAATTCTTTTTCTATTTAATATTCCACAAGGAGCGAGGGGGCTGCATGCTTGTTATTGCTTTTACTTTTTCTAGGTTTGCTTCGATTCTTTTTTAGTTTACTAAACGCCCAAGCACTTTGCCTTTTTGGATGCCGAAAATGCATTTTTCTGGGTTCAGCTTTAGCTTTGCTACTCTTAGGTTGGCGAAGGTTTCTGCGAGGTCATCGGTGTGATCTTCTCTTTTCTTGCTTGTGACTATTATGTCGTCTACGTATGCATGGATGTTCCTTCCGATTTGTGACTCGAAGACCTTTACTGGACATTCCGCATAAAGTTGGGCCTGCATTCTTGAGTCCTTCCGGCATTCACGCGAAACAGTGAGGTTCCGAACGAAGTGATGAAGCTCTGTTTTCTCTTCGTCTTCTCTCTTCGACCGGACTTGGTGGTATCCTGAAAAGTAGTCCAAGTAATGAGAGCATCTCACTTCTGCGACGGTATCGACCACCTTGTCTATTCTTGTGTAAGATCCTGGCCTAAAGCTTAATAGGATTGATAGAATACTCATGTCAACAAGTTGCAACTTCTTTTCGGAAGTTCATCTCGAAAGAACTCTAAGGTTAAGCGTGCTTGGCCCGGAGCAATTTAGGGATGGGTGACCGATCGGGAAGTGTTTCCTAGGTGTGCACGAGTGAGGACAAAGTACACGGAAAAGACTAGTGTTGGTCCGTAGGGAAATCTTAAGGGCCTATTAAGCTGCCGGTGTAAGCGGGCTCGGCCGGAGTGGCGGGACGTTACATCTTGGCAGTGGGAAGTAGTCTTTCGGGTAAGACTAGTTGAGGTCCGTGAAGTCTATGCACATTCTCCACTTTTCGCTTTTCTTCTTTACCATGACCACATTTGCTAGCCATTTTGGGTACTTCTCTTATCACTTGGGTGTCTAGCACCCTCCGTACTTCGGCTCTTGCTGCCTCTACCTTTTATTCGACATTTTTCTCAATTTTTGCTTTTTCGGCTTTGAGGATGGGTCGATTTCTAGCTTGTGCTCTATCACCTCTCTCGCTTACCCCTTCTAGGTCTTGTGATGACCATGCGAAGACGTCTTTGTTTTTTAGCATGAATCGAAGGAGTCTTCTTTCTTCTCTTGGCGTCATACCCGTTCCTAAGATTATCGATCGTCCAAGTACCGGTTTGTCCAGCAGATCGATTTTGTTTCTTTGTCCGGCTAGATTGGTATTGCTTCGTTGTCCGTGTACTTTCTTTCCGCCTTGCGTTTTTCTTGTCCTGATCCTTCTTGATTTTTCTTTCTTCTTCTTCGACTGCAACTTCTAGGGGCAGGAAGTCGATGGCGCTAATGTTTGCTGCTTCTAGGCCGAAAGCTCCCTTTATTGCTCTTGCTAGCTGCTGGTCTCCTTTCACCGTGATGACTCTGCCTTTTGCGGGAATTTTCATGGGAAGGTATAGACCGTGGATCACTGCTTCGAACTTGTTTATTGCTGCTCTTCCTAATATGGCAAGGTATGGATAGGCGAGGTCTATGATCTGAAATGTTACGAGCTCGGTCCTCGAGTTGCAAGTGCTACCGAAGGATACCGGCAATGTGACTTCGCCCATCGACAATATCTTTTTGCTTCTAAAGCCCTAGAGGCTCGAGGCTAGAGTGTTTCGGGCTTTCGTCCTTGAAGCCCATCTTTCTCAATGTGTCGTAGAATATTACATCGATTTGGCTGCCGTTGTCAACCAGCACTCTGCTAATTTGCCAGCTGTCAATGTTTGCTTCGATGATGAACGCATCTGCGTGTGAGTAGCTTTGGGTGTCCATGTCCGCTTCGGAGAAGTTTATTGGGGCGCTTCTCCAGGTTGGCTTTGTTGTGCTCTCTATGTTTCTATCATTGCTTGTGATGGAGAGGGAGGACGCAAAGGGGCTGGACATTGTGAAAAGAAGCACCGAGTCCAAAATCCATGGACAAGTACCTAAAGTAGAAGAGTGAGATCCTGAACCGCAAGACCGAGAAGCAGACATCCGAACTCTGTAGGTGCAGAGGGCTGAGTCAAAGTACCAGCAGCTCCTCGCAACGACGGGGTGGCAAGGTGACTGAGCAACCTTATAAGATCATGAGTGTCCAATCCGGAAGAAATCCCCTAAAAACCTCCAACACTAGAGCCAACGGAACCCCGAGAGGACCGGCGAGCGTGAGCCTTCTTCCGAAAACAATAAGCCTCCACATGATCCTCCTTGCATCAATGGTTACATCTGTAGAACACCTCCACCACCTCGATCGCCAAACGAAGGCGCCGTAGGTGAAGGCACCTTAGAAGCAGCGGTTGAAGACGGTGAAGAACGATCAGCTAGCACCAAGGAGGACTGTAGAAAACAACCGAGTACGAAGACGAGTCTCCTCATTACGAATCTTAGCAAGATCCTCCAGCAAAGAGACACAAGGGTGACGAGCAAGGAGTTGAGCATGGTGTTGCTCAAACAGATCCCGAAGCCGAGTCAAGAAGTCAAAAGTCCGACAAAGCTCCAAGGCCTTCTTCCGACTCGAGATAGGACTCACATGTGGCAGGGGATAATGGAGGACCGAGAGAATCAAGTGGACGCTAGAAATCTGACCATAGAACTCATCAAGCTGTGCTATCACCCCGACGAACAAGATGCTTCTAACGTATGGCAGCAAGAAGAGCGGATCGTGCGAAGCCTCTACATTCACAAAGAAAAGTCCACATCCGGTACGCAAAGTCCAACAAAGCAATCTCGGCATAAAGCTGATCCTCCATACTACCAACAACAATAGAAGCAGCTCGAGCATCCTCATCAATCCATGTCCTGCATGCAACAAAATGAGAATCAAAAGAAGCCAAATTATCATCATGCTCATCTTGCAACTTCACCACAGTAGCATCATAAGCTGCATGGTCCTTCTTATATGCCTCCTTCTCCTCTTTAGAAGCCTTCTCTGGAAGCACAAGCTTTGTTGGAGGAGTAGGACGAGGTGGACAACGCATATCACCAATCGAAACTCCCAAAAACGCAGACCACACATATGAATCGAAGACGAGGAACCTAGTCTCGATAGTTGGTGTCATTGAAAAGCACCGGGCAGCGGAGAATAACATCCCCACTAGATGAAGACGATAAAGGAGCCATGGCGACGGCAAGAGCGCGAGAGAATAGCGGCGCAAGCAACAGTTTTTGGTGCTCTGCTCGCTCTATGAAATCGGCAAAGAAAAACAGATCAAAGAAAAGACCGCACAAACGAGCCGAACAGAACAAAGTAGACCCACCCGTTTTTTAATAACCGAGCCAAAAGGATCGAGCCGAGTCGACGGGCCGATTGGAGACAAGCAACCGGCTTAGAAATAAAAGCTGGTGGACTTGCACCCAATCAAGAAATCTCGACGTTGGCGGCAATGGAGGAGAGAGCTCCGCTTGCGGACGGTGCCGACGGAGTAACTCTTGGTTGCGGCGCGTCCGTGCATGAAGGGAAAGGCAGCGGCGACCGAGCGCCACGTCCGTGCGCGAGAGAGAAGGCAGCGGCGACGGTAGAATCTCGTGAATGGAGAAGGCAGCGGCAGCACAGCCTAATGATGAAGATGACGACTCCGGCGTGAATCGGAGATGCAGCTTAGCATCCCGAAGAAAAGGACCATAGTGACTAAGACCTTGATCCGATATGTTCGAGACGCATGCAAGTGCTCGTGCGGAAAAAAGGAACATGACGGTGGTTATGAGAGAGAAAAAGCCTAACCTTGACTTTAATACCATGATATGAATAGCACTTGTATTCAATATAAGGGCACTAGGCCAGAATATATACATGTATAGGTGTAGGTAAATATACACAAAGCCCATTATACAAAAGGGAAACTACAAGAATACATATACATCTAACAAGGTCCAGCCCTGGGAAGCAGGTGGGCCTTGAAAACCCGGTGGGACAGGCTGCGCAGGAGCTCTGTAGTAGGCCTGTGGGCTGGTCAAGAAAGGCAGCCCAGGAAGCAGCGCGAGCGAAGGCGCCCTGGGGATTGGCGCCAATGGCGAGTGGGCTGGCAGCGGTGCGGACTGTGGTAGCATAGCGTAGTGGGCCAGGCCTGGCGAAGTGGGCCGATTGAAGGCGGCCTGGCAAGGATCGACTCCAACCCACATTTGGAATGTGCCGGTAAATGGGTTGAAACTGTTGGGCTAGGCCGACTGGTTGGCGACGGGCCGTAGGGCAGGCCTAGGGCTAGCACCAGGTGCAGGAGACCCACCGCTAGTAATCTTCTTGCCAGAGCAGCAGTTCTTTCTGTTGCCAAACTAGTTGCTGGTGGAGCCGAACTGGGCGGCCGGCGGTGCAGCTGTGAGAGATGGGCGACTCGTGCCGGCGATGAAAGCCTTGGGGGAGGCAGCCTGCTTGGTATGCATGTTCATCTCCAAGAGCTGCAGGTCGGGGAGCATGCCAGGCGCTGTCTCTGGATGAGATCATCAAGGTGAGCAAACCGTTTATTCAGGCCGTGAAGGACGTTGATGACGAGCGTCCTGTCATGAACGGGCTCGCCGAGGTCAGCAAGCTG
Source organism: Chloris gayana (assembly GCA_031894775.1). Classification (NCBI taxonomy): domain Eukaryota; kingdom Viridiplantae; phylum Streptophyta; class Magnoliopsida; order Poales; family Poaceae; genus Chloris; species Chloris gayana. The sequence continues at coordinate 17,751 of JAUNZO010002263.1, forward strand.
GTCGGCAATAGTCTTGGGGCGACGACAATACTTGGTGACCCCCTAGTCCGCTTGCACGACAGTGCGGAATTCAGTGTCAAGAATCATGGCCCTGGTCTTGCGGTTGTTGATGAACTGCTGCTCGAGTCCTAGCCAGATGAGTCAGGCGGTAGGCGGGTCGTTTTCCTGGTTGGTGACAACTTCATGAAGCTCAGGGGTCACGGTGTCGTAGAGCCACCGATTGTAGTGCGGCGAGGTGATGTCGAGGATAACAGGCACTAGGGACCTGATGTTGAGAATGCCCATGGCCTGGGCATGCAGGGCGGCCATCACGGAGGCAAGTTCAGCAACGTAGGCAGCTTCATATTCTTCATCGGCACGACGGGCGGTGGGATGTGATCTGCCTCGGCGCCCTCGGCATGGAGGCGTTCGGCCTCCTGGCGGGCCGCCTCGCCACGCTCCTTGGGGTGAAGGCAGCGATGCGCTTGCGGTGGTCGTCGTCCACGATGGTCTTCTACATGAATGAGAGAGAGAGAGAGAGAGAGAGAGAGAGAGAGAGAGAGAGAGCGCACTAGCGGCAGCGTGGCAGGAGGTGGCGGTGGCGCCCTCAATCGAGCGGAAGCGGAAGCGGTTCGCAGGATCGAAGCCTAATGATACCATGAAAGCATGGAAAAGATTGAGTAATCACACAATGCATTAGACCTACGATGACATGAGTACATATAAGCCTAGAGATGGGATCACATCACCACGGTTTATAGAAATATGACAGACAGAATCAGAACCGAATCACGCATAGTCCTACAATATCGAAACTATCCATAATTCTATCTAACACTTTTTCAACTATATAACTTACTCCCTTAGTATTATTAGGTTTATTTCAAATCTACTTAGAGACATGTTTCTTAATTTTTAAGTTGTGGTGTAAATCTACACGGAGAAACATACGTGAACCTTCCCTGTACCTGAGTATCTTGCTGTTGGCTGGCAGAGTACCAGAGTTCCTTGTCTACGTATGTGATCCTTTATCCTCAGCTACTATTGTTTGTGTTGAGTACTTACCCTATGGTAATACATTACTCGAGATATTATTCATAAAGGATATCGTGGCACATTGAATACA
>JAUNZO010002264.1:0-40687 GCA_031894775.1 Chloris gayana
AGTTTGATAAGATTAATTCTATATCGTAGTCTTATTTTCCCTATGTATCTCTGCAAATAATCACCATGGTGGGATATTTTCATATAATGACATGCATTATGCAAGAATTATTTCTTTCGGTATTTAAGGTTCTATATATTAGCAAATTAACCTTTTTTCAAAATTGTAGACACAATTAATGAGTCAAGCTATTAGGATGATGGTTATTTTCTATAATATTAAAACATTCCTATATTACAGATTGAACCTATAATATACAAGAGTTTCTCTTTTACCACTTTGTCTCTACATTGACAAATTAAAAATATTTTTCTTTCTATCTACTATGCTGCAGGCAATATGACATTCAAACCTGTGAGTGCATTGACAACAGAAAAAGACACATGGACAATCAAGGTGAAAGTATTAAGACTTTGGGATTCAGTCAATCCAAGTAGCAAGGAACTTATCAGCACTGATATGATTCTAGCAGATGATACGGTATGATTATTAATGCCTTAAACTCTCAATAACTTAGCAAACTACTAAAACTGTTTTTTTTTTTTTTTGCACAGGATAATGTGATTTGATGCATCTATCAGAAAACAATTGGTTAGCAAGTTCAAGCCAAAAATCAAAGAGAAGACAGTGTACATCTTAAAAGGGAAAATTGCAAATACCCACTTGCATTTTTGGGCGGTTTTCACACATCTATAAGTGTTTTTGCTTCAGTCAAACACCTACAAGTTACACTTTGTTTTCAAATACCCACCTGGCAATCTTGACTGATGAATATGGCTCTTAGCAATCATTCCATACTGCTTAAATAGATTATTGTAACTAAGTAACATACAATATCATTTGAATCATGCATATATATATATATATATATATATATATGTATTATATTTTTAAAGCTTGTTTCCCTCTATATTGTTCATAAGAATTTATAGCATCATAGCTAAATTTGTGTATTGTTGGGACTATTACGAGAAGCTTGGTGATGTCATATTGTTTGGATGGTAATTACACTAAGGTGAAACATCCGAATCAATATTAAAAGTCAAACAATAGTCATATTAGTTGGTCAAAGTTACTAAGGGGGTATATGAAAACTAAGTGTAACTTGTAGATGTTTGACTGAAACAAAAATACTTGCAGGTGGGTATATGAAAACCACCCTAACATGCAAGTGGGTATTTGCAATTTTCCCGCTTAAAAACATAGAAGTGGAGAAGTATAACAAGTACGGCATACTGAAGAATACACCAAAAAATAGTTTCATGTATAAAATTCAATAATTAGTGCTCTTCATCACGAATAGCAGGATAAAGAAAAAGATAGATAAAATTATTATTCACACACTATCATCATTAAACTCTATCAATCACAAAAATTAATCTCTAATCCTCCATCCTATTTTTTCTGTCGTTGATTTTATTTCTAAAAGTTCAACTACTAATCTATGACATAAACAAACAGAGGAAAGATTGGTCATAAACATAAGGTCTTTTATTTATATGCAATATACATATCATATAGAATACTTCTATAACGAAGGTTTAATCTCAAGAGATTGTTCCATTTAATTATCATCGTCTATACAAACACAAAATTTCTGATCCTTTTATCTTTGTATCTTCTATCCTGCAGGCAATATAGAATGTAACCTTTCTAGATAGATGCACGAAACATGTAACAGACTAACAAGAAATCCAGAACCAAGGTAAGAGTAGTAACCGATGAATGCTACTATTGACCAGTGACAAGTTCACCATATACCTATTTAAAATGATCTTGCATATTTCCTTGTAATACTGGTTCCACTTGATCAGAAAAAGTTCCAAGGGGAGATGCTAAAACTAAAAATTTTGGTCACAAAATTATATTACTGTCATTCTTCATGGGAAGCCAAAAATACAAGGCCCAGAACTTCCAAGATGCTATGGTCATATATCACCAGGCTGTATACCTTGAGCTATTTGTACAATATATGGTACATGATGCAGAGGCGGCAAAATCTTTATTCAGATATGATATTGTTGAAAGTTCAGAAGACAAATTAAAGGTATGTTGTTATAATAAAAATTTCAACATATTATTGTTATTAAATTCTTGAAAAACTAACGCAGGTCATTTTGAGTGCAGATATATACACAATAGAATTTTAAAAGAGAGGTTGCCTACATGCAAATATACTAATCTTCTTCAAAAAAATAGATACCCTAAAGAAGATGGAGCTGTTGGTAGCATTATATTCAAAGCCAAAGAAAATCTCTTGGACAAGTTACCAAAATATGAAGGAATCATCGTACAGGTAAAATCATCTATCTTTTCCCTGCTTCAGGATCTCTCTCTATGATCCGGACAACACATTATGTATTAATTATCTAAGAACTCAATGCCGCAGACCGCGGTTTTGTATGCAGAGCCCAGACTTCATACAAGTGCATCAGCCAGCATGAACACATGAGCCTGACTCTTGGGTTCACCACCGTGGCATATGGAGTGCATTGATAAGACCTCAATGCAGGCCTCGGATTGCAAAGCAGAGCGCATACCTTGGATGCGAGTGCATCAGCCAGCATGAACATGAGCCGAGCCATCGTAGATGCGATTGCATCTATCAGCAACTGAAAGCACACACACCGGCCAGCTTCATGCAGTGGAAGCTGCGACTTGCAAGTTCGATCAGACACCTAGATTTTTGCCATGAACGAGAGCATGGAGTTTTTTTCAATGGACATGACGGTGTTTCATTTAATTCCTTCAACTCTTTGAGTGACTGTGACAAAAGGAATCCATAAAGTGACAACCCCCCCCCCCTTTGTGCGCATCTTGTGTTGAAAATATAAGCACTTTCAGTTTTAATTTAATCCAGAAATAAATCATGAATATGATAAACAGATTGCTAATTAAATTAGACCGGTCTATGCAAAATCTAGACATGTCTAATAAGCACAAGAAGATGAAAACATCTACCATACTATCTATAACTATCATGCAGAGATAGAACGCGTAGGCTAGTATGGAAGACATAATGGAAGTAGAAGGTACGTGCTTTTCCGGTCCGACGGGGTGGACGAGTTGACGACGACGTTCAGCAGCGTCACGGTGAAGACAGCGACGTGCTTGGCTCACGCGGCGAGGAAGACGCGCCGTGGTGGAAGCGATCGAGCAGTCGCGCGGAGCGCTTCCCAAAAACCTTATTCGCCTTCTCCCGCACAGGATCGCCGAAGGCGCTGGTTCCGGAGACCTGCTCTCCCGTTCGTCGGTGCACGCCGACGATCGGGATGGAGTAGTCTTGGCGGCGCAGCAGCAAGAGAGGCTAAAACCCTAGGTAAGTCCGAGAGATGCTTCTGCGGCAGCGTCCGTACGTTTATATAGGAGAGACCGCTAGGGTTAGGCGAACCTAAACCGAGTCGGTTTCCAAAACAGAAAACGTATTGGACTCGCAGCAAAAATAAAGTGCAAAAGGAAGCCGCGCCCCTGCAAGGCAAGGGGCCGGATTTTGGCGGATCATTCACGCAGGTGATGCGCGGCCGCGCCCTTCGCCCACGCCCACACCCCGCCCCGTCCCGCCCCTGCCCGGCGAGGCGAGGCGAGCGCGCGTGTGGTCTTCCTTCTTTGTTTCTCACGGTTGCAAGGAAGGCAAGAGCATCCAAGTTGATAAGTTGGTCTTCCTCCACCTCCACTAGCAATGTGGTACTAAAGATTGCACTCCCACCATCCCTCTATGGGCCTTTGAGATTTTCTAGGTGAAAGTCGCCTAGAGGGTTGGTGAATAGGCGATCCTAAAAATTTCTACGAAATAAGACTAAGACGAAAACGTCAAATACCGAAACTTCCGGTAGGGTACCGGATCTTCCGGTGCAGGGTGAAAAATACGGAATTAACCCTACACAATTCTAGTGATTTGCAAGAAGGAAAACACAGCCCTATGCAATTCTAGGAATTTAAAAGCGCAAAGAGAAACTAACAAGCAACCTAGTAAAGTAAACAACAAGGCGCTTAAGTAAAAAGAGAGAGCACACAAGACACGGATTTTTCACCGAAGTTCAAGCCTACCAAGGACTCTACGTCTCCATTGAGAAAGTCCACCAAGGACCAGGTTTCTTTCAACCCTATTTCTCCCTCAAGTCACCATCAAGGTTGAGCTTGAGTTTTCCACTATCAAAGTCCCTTTCGGGAGGGGTAAAACAAACTTCTCGGGCGTCACCACACAAGTTGGGAGCTCACGAGCACGCCTAGCCGTCTAGGAGCTCAAAGCTCCAAGAGTAACAAATCCAAATCGCAAGCTTGACGGGAGTGAAGATACTCAAGAATGGAATCAAGTCTCTCAATCTCTTGCTTAAAGTCTCTCACTCGAATCCTAGCTCAAGGATGGAAATTTTGCTTTTGGAGAGGATTTGGAGTGAGTGAAGTGTGGCTTAAGTGTATTGGAGTTCGGAATGTGCAAGAGGGAATGAGTGAGGGGTGGAGTGTGGCTTATATACCACAACTCCAAAAAGAGCCGTTGGCCTGTCCGAACGACCCGCACCGGAACTTCTCGATGGCATATCGGAACTTCCGGTATGGTCGATTAGGTTTAGATCCGGATTTTCGGCCCGCACCGGAACTTCGGTGGTGTACCGGAACTTCCGGTACGTAGGTTTAGGGTTTGAAAACGGGGCCGCACCAGAGCTTCCGGTGTCCTATCGGAACTTCCGGTATGGCATTCCGAGAGAGTTCAAAACTCTCTCGTTAGCCTACCGGAACTTCCAGTACCGCAGACCGGAACTTCCGGTATGGCATTCCGGAGAGCTCAAACTCGTGTTAGCCTACCGGAACTTTCGGTACTAGGGACCGGAACTTCCGGTATGGCATTCCGAGAGAGCTCAAAGCTCTCTCGAGTCAAAGCTCTCTCGAGTGCCTACCGGAACTTCCGATACCACACCGGAACTTCCGGTGGGTCCCGAAAGTATAGGCTTGGACTGGTTTTTCTTGGATTTTGTGAGCATCTTCATTCTTTGCCAAGATTGTGATTTGCATCCCTCTTTATAGTACGGCATCCCTATGACTCAAAGCAAAGATAAAACGAGAAGTTCAAGCTTTGAGATAGGTCTTCTCCAATTTCTTATTTTATTGCATTTCTCATTTCTTTTCTTCTTTTTGATCATACTTGCTATGCTTTCATGTTCTTTGGATGTTCACTACACACATTCTCATGAAAACATTAGTCCAAATTTAATTGTATTGATATCAATCATCCAAAATAAAATGAGGGGCCTAGATGCACTTTCACTAGGAATTATAGAAATTATTAAATGGGCTTTGGCCTAATAATTCCATCAATCCCCCACCGCATCTCAAAGTCCCAACAAGACTTTGCCTCATCCTACTACTGTTCAATATACCGAGTGTTTCGGTGGAGACCGTTAAGTTGAACTTCCACCTAGAACAATTAGTTACACTCATTTACGACTTGAACAATGGACTATGCATTGAATTGCAAGTCTTATGCAAACAAGCTTTACTTAGAGTCACAGATGGTACTTGGACCTCCAGTAGGCTACTCCGCGGGTGGAGCATATAGGTCGTACCTCATGGTCTTTCATGAGCTTAATAGAGATCACCCAAGTCTCATAGACTGCGACTTTACAATGAGTCGGGCTCATATAGGTGTATTCTTTCAAGAGTGCTCTGCAGGATAGCATCTTCGCTAATTAAAGCCAATAGAATACATTAAGGCATTCGCCAACCTGCCATGCGAGTGTTGAGAGTATTGCATCATTACTCGAGAAGGTTAAAAGGATACTCTCTAGCTGACCAATAGCTTGTTCTTCCCAGGTCCTACTTCACGGGATCTCCTATCACATAGGTTGGGTTACCACTATGGAATAGCTCAAATGGGTCTCATACTCGTCTCCTTTGATGCATTGTCTATCACATTACGTGACAGCCCCTTAGTAAACCGATCTGCCAGGTTTCTATCAGCTTGATATGTAATCCACTCGATATTACTCCGGAGTTTCTCATTTTCCCGACAAACTTTAAACGTCTCTTAATATGTCTTGATGACTTTATATTGTCCTTTGAACTGTTCACATTGACTATCACAGCTTTGATTGTCACAGCTTCATCAGTATTGCTGGCACTAGTTTCTCGACAATAGGTAAGTCCATCAAGAGCTCACGTAGCCAATCGGCCTCAATTGTGGCTGTATCTAGCGCGGTAAGCTCCGTCTCCATGGTAGACCTCGTTAAGATGTCTGTTTACATGATCTCCATGGAACAACGAGCACCACCAAGAGTGAAAACATATCCACTCGTGGCATACAACTCATCAGCATCGGATATCCAATTGGAGTCACTATATCCCTCTAGAACTGCAGGAAACCCGGAATAATGATTTCCATAACCCGCAGTACCTACTAGGTAGTGCATTACTCGCTCAAGCGCACGCCAATGATCATCTCCCGGATTAGAAGTAAACCGACTCAATTTGCTCACAGCAAAAGAGATGTCGGGCCTAGTAGCACTAGCCAAGTACATAAGTGATCCAATGATCCGAGAATATCTCAATTTGTCTCTACCAATTCTCTTATTCTTCCGAAGGATCAAGCTGGGATCATAAGGAGTTGGAGAAGGTTTGATGTCCTTGTAGTCGAAGCGACTCAAGCATCTTTTCCACATAATGAGATTACGTTAAAGTAATCCCATTCTCTCCTTTGATTAGCTTAATGTTTAAAATAACATCAGCCTCACCTAAATCCTTCATATCAAAACTTTGGAACAGTAAAAGACTTGACCTCATTAATCACGTCAAGGTTTGTTCCAAAAATTAGTATGTCATCCACATACAAACACAATATAACTCCCTCACCCCCACCATGGTGGTAGTACACACATCTATCAGCCTCATTGACTCGAAAAGCCTGCCGATATGAGTGTAGAGTCAAATTTCTCATGCCATTGCTTAAGTGCTTGTTTTAGCCCGTATAAAGATTTCACCAGCCTTACACACCTTGTCTTCTTGACCCTTTACTACAAAACCATCTGGTTGATCCATATAAATCTCCTCATCCAACTCTCCATTAAGGAAAGCTGTCTTAATGTCCATCCGATGAACGAGAAGACCATGAGAGGCAGCCGGAGCAAGTAGTACGCGTATAGTGGTCAATCTCGCAACAGTGAGTAAGTGTCAAAGAAGTCTTCACCTTCTTTCCGGGTATAGCCCTTAGCCACAAGCCGAGCCTTGTACTTGTCAATAGTACCATCAGAGCCTAAGCTTCTTCTTGAACACCCACTTGCAACCCACGGGTTTGCACCCATATGGTCGATCAACTACCTCCCATGTTTCATTAGAAAGAATAGAGTGCATCTCACTCTATACAGCTTCTTTCCAATCATCCGCATCGGTGATGCATATGCCTCAAGCAATGGTTCCGGGAGTATCATCCACAAGATAGACAGTGAAATCATCACCAAAAGATTTTTCAATCCTTTGTCTCTTGCTCCGTCTAGGAGCTTCACTATATATCTCCTCGTTAATTGGTTCAAGTGTTTGTTCAGCATGATCGGAAAACACAGTTCAGCAAGCACATCAGTAGATAATCTAGACATGCTATGTGAATCTTTCATAGGAAATATGTTCTCAAAGAAAGTAACATCACGAGACCCCATTAAAGTATTAACATGAATATCGGGCACCTCTCGATTTCACTACTAAAAATCTATAGGCAATGCTATTATGAGCATATCCAAGAAAAACACAATCCACAGCTTTTAGATCCTAACTTACGTTTCTTGTTTATTGGCACATTAACCTTGGCCAAACAACCCCAAGTACGTAAGTAAGACAATGATGGTTTTCTCCTAATCCATTCCTCATATGGCATTTTCTCCTTATTCTTCATGGGAACTCTATTTAGGACATGACATGATGTCAATATAGCCTCCCCCCACCATGCCTTAGATAATCCCGCAGCGTCTAACATGGAGTTAACCAGGTCAGTCAAAGTGCGATTCTTTCTTTTGGCAACCCCGTTTGATTGGGGCGAATAGGGAGGAGTCCTCTCATGAATCATACCGGGTTCGCACAAAATAAGTCGAAATCATTAGAGAAATATTCACCACCGCGATCGGACCTAATTCTTTTGATCTTTTTCTCTAATTGAGTTTCAACTTCATCCTTATAGATTTTAAAGTAGTTTAAAGCCTCATCTTTCGTTTTTAACAAATACACATAGCAATATCTAGACGCATCATCGATCAAAGTCATGAAATATCTTTTTCCACCTTTTGTCAATATACCATTCATTTCGCAAAGATCTGAATGTATAAGTTCTAGTGGTGCCAAGTGTCTCTCCTCGGCAGCCTTGTGAGGTTTTCGAGGTTGCTTAGATTGCACACAAGTATGGAACTCGGTAACCTTTGACAATGGAAAAATTCGGAATTAAATTCAAGCTGGAAAATCGAGACATAGAACCAAAATTCAGATGACATAAACGTGAATGTCAAACATTGGCATCACTCTCATTAACATCATCACAAATATAGTTCACTAATTTATTGCAAAAATCTGAAAGGAAAAAGCGGAACAAGCCTCCGCACACATAGCCTTTACCAATAAATTGTCCACTCTTAGACACGACAACTTTATTCGACTCGAGCACTACCTTAAAACCATCCCTACATAAAAGGGAGCCACTAACGAGATTCTTCTTGATAGAAGGGACATGCTGCACGTTCTTCAATTGGACAATCTTTCCCGAAGTAAACTTCAGCTCGACCGTGCCAACACAATGAACGAAGCATGTGACCCATCTCCCATCAGGACGGAAGAATCCTGGGCGACCTTGTAAAAAGAAAACAGAGAAGCATCAGCACACACATGAACATTTGCACCAGTATCAAGCCACCAACTTGTAGATTGAAATACTGAAAATACAGACGGTAAATTACCGTACCCGGTGAGTGTCAGCACTGGTCACCATGTTCGCAGACTTCTGCCGAGGAGGCTTCCTCCCTTGCGCTATGGACACTTCTTTGCCCAATGCTCAATGGAGCCGCAAACGAAGCATCCCTCGTTCTCCTTGTTCTTTTTCTTCTTGAAGGTAGTGGTCTCGCTTAGGCTTATTGTGCTTGCCCTTGCCCTTGCCACCATTGCCATGAGACGACCGTGGTTGGTGCACCATGTTGGCATTGGTCCGACCCTCAACAGATTTAGATCTCCCATCCTTAGCCCGAGCTTTCTCCTTAATATCAAGAGACGCGATCAAATCTGAAACAGAAATGTCGATCCTCTTGTGCTTGAGAGAAGTGGCGAAATCCCTCCATGAAGGAGGCAATTTGGCAATGATGCCCCCATCCACAAACTTGTCGGGTAAGGTGATCTTAAGCATGTCGAGTTCCTTGACCAAACACTATATTTCATGAGCCTCGTTCGACTACGGATTTGCCTTCGGCCATCTTATAGTCATGGTACTGCTCCATAATATACAACTCGGTGCCGGCATCGGATCCACCATAGTCAGCAGAGAGAGCATCCCACAACTCTTTAGCGTCGGTGTGATGGATGTACACATCTTGTAGATGATCTGCAAGATTTCCAATGACAGCGCCCACAAATAGAGTGTTGGCCTCCTTGTACCGATTCTCCTCTTCAGAGAAAGAGTACCTTCAGGTTTGTCTTTGGATGCCTCAAACACTTTCATGGCATTAAGCCACGGAGTGACTTTCACTTGCCATCTCTTGAAGTGCACGCCGGTAAAACGTTTCGGCCTCAGTGCCTCCACAAATCCAGCCATAAAACTAAAGTGCCTATAATAAGGTTTTTGGATTGTTGGAAATATAAGCACTTTCAGTTTTAATTTAATCCAGAAATAAATCATGAATATGATAAACAGATTGCTAATTAAATTAGACTGGTCTACGCAAAATCTAGACATGTCTAATAAGCACAAGAAGATGAAAACATCTACATACTATCTATAACTATCATGCAGAGATAGAACGCGTAGGCTAGTATAGAAGACATAATGGAAGTAGAAGGTACGTACTTTTCCGGTCCGACGGGGTGGACGAGTTGACGACGACGTTCAGCAGCGTCACGGTGAAGACAGCGACGTGCTTGGCTCACGTAGCGAGGAAGACTCACCGTGGTGGAAGCGATCGAGCAGTCGCGCGAGAGCACTTCCCAAAAACCTTATTCGCCTTCTCCCGGTGCGGGATCGCCGAAGGCGCTGATTCCGAGACCTGCTCTCCCGTTCGCCGTTTGTTGACGGTCGTTACGGACCAATTTCGACCGTCAATTAGTCAAATAAATGAGAAGGACTAGGCATGTCTTACACGCATTTTACTTAGAAATAACCTAGTTCCACTTGTACCTCTAGATTTTTAGTGTGCAGGTGGATAATGATGAATTCCAGGCCCCGAGGCGACAAATCAACACTTTTACAAAACTTCCATTTCGCCGCGGGAATCAACTCCAAGATAAAAGGCCAATGACCACGAAATCCAACACAAAGAAGGCCACAAGCAACTGGAACAAAGACCAACATCCAGTGGGGGAGCCAATCGCCAAAGCCCAGCCCAGGAGGGGCCAGGACCGGCTTCGGCCGAACCCACCAGGGTGGTTCGGCCGAACCGGTCCGGTGGCCCCCCGGCCCACTTTTCTCCGGCGGTTTGCCCACCGCCTCCGGAGGTCGGTTCCACGCGCATTAAATGCCACCGACCTACGAAACCGCCTCCAGGAGCCGACCTTTCAAGCCTATATAAGGAGGGGTACCCCCCCCTCCTTAACACACACAACAACACAAGGATCATTCTCTCCTCACATTAGAAGTTTAGAGGCTTTCTAGGTAGTGCTAGGCTTAGTAGTGGGCTGCCTCATCGCTCCCAAGGTCTTGTGGAGAATTGGGTATAGCTCTTGTATCCTCTCTTTGTAAGACTTGATCTTTTATATATGGAATACTTTCGTTTATATCCTTGTCATGAGCTTGACAGAGTAGTCATGATCTTGCTTGATCGTTCATCGTTCGTTCATATGAGTTCATCGTTCGTTCTTCGTTCTTCATTAATAGAAGATGAACACATATCGAATGTTCTTCGTTCGTTCATACTTGATCATCGATTACTCTTGATCTTACTTGGTTGATTGCCGTTCGTCGCTCATTCTTGAGCGACGAACGCCTTTGCATGACTTAGTGCTAGCTTTGATCCTTTCGTCTGGCTTATGCTAGTTAGACTAATGTTCTTATGAATAGGCTTCGGGTTCATCGTCCCGCAAGGGTGCTCTAGATTTACCACCATGTCGATCCGTAGGGTTGGGGTGCCTCGAGGGATCTAGAGTTGTGGTTAGTGACGCCGGCATGGTGCCGGGGTTATCTACCCACCTTTGAATGTGCTTCGTGTCCCACGGTTTGTAGAGGTAGGTGACAAGAAGTGACAGCCTTGTCATCCAAAGTAATCCTCCACGTTCGGGCATGGCATAGGAGTCTAAAAGGCCGGAGTCGCGAGGCGGACCTCGCGTAAGACGGATCTCCCGATGATGCCTAGGCATTAGACGCTTGCTTGCGCTTGCATGATCTTGGATGTTAGGTAGAAGCTGCGCACTCATATGAATGTTGTATCATTAGGAGTAGTGGTCTGCTAGTCTAGTTTAGCTTTATCTAGGATTGCCTCTATCCCTTTTATTAGAGAATGCATTGCCTTGGTGTGTGTCACACTATCCTCAATTTATTGCTCCTAACCCCTCGCATTGGAATGTGATTACTTCATCACTCTTTTGTAACACCATGAGCATAAGTACTCTTATCAACCATGTCTTCCTTTGGGAAAATATAAATACGATACCCTTGAATACTCTCGGGTGAAATGCTACAACGGGTTATCCGTCCGCTTGCGGATATTCATGACCCACCTTATAATACATATCTAGTACTTGTACTCGGATGTGGATTATTTGGTTAAATAGTGCAAGTGACTTAAACCCTTGGCTCTCCCGCGGTCACGTGTTTCTTTCCGCGTGACCTTAAGAGATGCCAACAAGCATTTCGGCGCCGTTGCCGGGGAAGACATTGGTTAATAAGAATACAATGAATGTTCATGATTACACTTGATGATGATTTAATCATTACCTTTGCAGGCTAACCTTGATCTGTTTTCTCTTCAATGTGAAAACAGGATAGTGCATGCGTGGATTCAACTTGCCGAAAAACTTCGTTGATAATCCCGAGTCTCTTGCGAGAAAGACTCGACCTCGCGTCGTTGTCTCTCCTCAAGAACCCACGACAAGCGAGCCCGCATCTTCCGCACCATCAACCTCAACACTCATGGCTGAAAGGACCCTTCGTGACTACTCGCGCCCTCCGTCGCCAATGTGCCCATTGGGCCCAACGTCGACGTCGGTGCCGCAGGACTTGACATCAAGTCCAGCCTCATCACTATGGTGCAAGCCATTCCCTTTTGTGGAAAGGCCTCCGAGGACGCCAACTCTCATCTCCAACAGCTTCCCGGAGATATGCAACACATCAGCCACGGCCGGAGTCAACCAAGATGCTATCGGACTTCGCCCGTTTCCCCTATCCCTCCTTGGGAAGGCGAAACAGTGGTTTTATGCCAATCGTGCAAGCATTGACACTTGGGACAAATGTTCCACGGCGTTCCTCGCCAAGTTTTTCCCGATGGGTAAAACCAATGCCCTTCGTGGAAGAATTGCAAGTTTCCAAGCAAGCGACAAATGAATCCATGCCCGAGGCATGGGAAAGGCTTCAAGAATACATTCTGGCCTGCCCTCACCATGGGATGGAGGAATGGCTCATTCTTCAACACTTCTACAACGGGTTGACACCAACAACCCGTGGACATATGGATGCCGTCGCCGGAGGAGCCTTCTTCTCCAAAACCGTTGCCCAAGCAAAAGAACTCATAGAGAAGATGGTCTCCAATCAAGGGTGGAGCGATGATCGACTCCAAACACGCTCAAGAGGCGTACACCCCGTCAAGGAGGTGGACATGCTCGTCCGCCAAGGTTGACCTCCTCATAAAACGCTTGGATGAACACAACGCAAATGGTGGTGTTCATGCATTGGACTCACACATGACGTGTGAGGAATGCGGGAACACCGGCCACATGGGGAAGGATTGCCCCCATACCCATGAAGAAGCATTCTACATGAACAACAACAACGGGTATCGTCCAAACGGAGGACAAGGGTACAACCAAAACCGACCATCATATCAAGGAGGTAACAATTTTTCTCGGCTTTAACAATAATCAGCCTTCCTTGAAAGATTTGGTTTATGGCCAAGCTAAAATCAACGAATCTATCAACAAAAAGCTTGCTGCCAACGACAAAGTCTTAGAAAACATAACCGCACAAATAGAAGGTTTCTCCTCTCGCTTTCAAAAATCAGCCGAGCTTTAATAAAATGATTGAAACCCAAGTTGCTCAGCCTAGCTGCTCTTATTCCCGGTTCTAATTCGGGAAGATCCCGGGCAACCCGAGTCTTCTTTGGAAAATGTTAATGCGGTTACCACGAGGGGAGGAAAATCCACTCGGGATCCGCCATATCCTAACCATGCAGCAAAGAAGAACAGGAACGAACCGGAGGAGGAAAGCCCTTCTACTACCAAAGAAAAAGAAGAAGAACCGAAGCCAAGTGACGGGAAGAATGGAATTGAATTTCAAGACACAAGCTTCTTGCCATTCCCTCACGTAAACAGGAAGCCAAAGGAGGATGAACAATTTGCTCGATTCGTCGAGACCATCCGAAGGATTCATGTCAACGTGCCATTGTTGGACATGGTGCAGGTGCCCACATATGCACGTTACCTTAAAGACATCCTCAACAACAAGAGACCATTACCCAACGAGGAAATGGTCAAGCTCACGGAGGAGTGTAGCGCAGCTATACTCAATCGGCTTCCGTAAAAGAAGAAGGACCCCGGCTGCCCCACAATATCATGTTCCATTGGGGCACACCACTTCGACCAAGCCTTATGTGATCTTGGGGCAAGCGTCGCCGTGATGCCCAAAGAAGTCTTTGATCGTTTGAGCTACACAACCTTGACTCCTACACCAATGAGGTTGCAATTGGCGTACTCTTCGGTCCGCTACCCCGCGGGAATAGCCGAAGACGTGCCGCAAAAATTCGAGGCAACTTCATACCGGTGGACTTTGTGGTGCTTGAGATGGATATTGACAAGAACACGCCCCTCATTTTGGGACGTCCCTTCCTCAGCACCGCGAACGCCCAAATTGATGTTGGGAATGGAGAAATCCGATTCCACATCAATGGGAAGGAGGAAAAGTTTGAGTTTCAACCAAGAAAAGAACAATGCTCAATGATCAAGATCAAGTATGGGCCAAATCCCTCAAACATCCGTGAAGTTGAAGTGACGCCAAGAAAGACGGATAGTCTCATCGCCTTTTGGAAGCAACTTGACAAAATTGAGAATCCGTCATGGTACCAACCCAAGAAGCCCGCAACAGCAAGGCCGGGATTATGGGCCAAGAAGCCACTCCTTCAAGACACAAAGCCACCTACATCAACAAAGACCAACCAAGTGTGGCAAGTGAAGAAGGTGCAGCCATCTTCATCCTCCTCTCCAGGGAAAGGGCCTGCACCACAAGGATGAAAAGAAATGGAGAAGTCCTCGCCGCCGTACTTAAAATGGCGAAGCCCCGGCCGACAGGATAAATCGGCATTATCTTTCGATTTCTTTTTGATTTTGTTTTCCACCACATGCATTTAAAAAATAATAATAATAATAATAATAATAAAAACCTCCCTGCATACTCTATTTTATCACAAGAAAATTTTCATTTCATTTATTTGGATTTTCCGCCAGCATATTCGATTTTTTTTTCACTCGCCATGCATATAAAATTTGAAAACCAAAATCCTTTTACGTCCAAATTTTCCTACTTTTGTTTGAAACTTTTGGACAACCCTTGTATCCTTATACAAAACCCAAAAACAATTTTGCATGTTGGAATTTTCTCCAACACTTTTTCTCGAGATTTGATTTTTCGAATAAAGTTGAATTTGAGGCAACTTTCTTTGGATTTCTTATTGAGCAAATATTTCGAGGAATATCCGGACGTAGCAACCATGGTCAATGATCATTTGGCCGTTGGGGGCTATGGGCCAAAAGGGGGAGCAAGAGGGACCCACAGCAGGCCGGCCGAACCCACCTCCTTGGTTCGGCCGAACTGCTATGACCGTTGCTCGGTCTGTCTTTTTTTCCCAACGGTCATATGCCCCTTCTAACGTTCAAAAACGGCTACTTCGTGAGCTATAAGTAGAGGTGGCCGGGCCGTAACTCTCTCCCCTCTCACACTATCATTTCCACTCCTCACTCACTTCATTCTCATTGCTCTCAAGTTTTCCATTGCCCTCACTTGCTCATTGCCTAAAAGTTCTGCAGAAATCTTTTGTTCTTGGTGTGCTTTCTAGTTTTTGGTTTGATTTGTTTTTGTTTGGTTTTCTCGAGTTGCGATTTCTTGCTCACATGAACAACCGACGGTGTCGCCAATTTGATTTTCCCTCACATAACCCGTTCGGAGTTGTTGTTCTTGTGTTCTTGCTCTCTTTGTGTGCAGCCATGACCGGTGCCAAAAAGCTGTTCGGGTCGATCAAGAGGTCCTTGAGCTCACGCTCAAGTTCAAGCTCTTCACGTCGAAGCACCCGCGCACGCCCCGTAGTCGAGTCACCGCCAAGTTCACCACCACAAGTCGAGGAAGAAGGGCAAGAGGGCAACATCGAGCATCGTCTCCTCACCGACTCCGACCTCGACTTAGTGGGCGAGTACGAGACGCACACCTACACGCTTCTCCAACACCGTCTCTTTGCTCCTACGCGAGCATTTGACACGGAGCTGCTGCACAAAATAGGTATGGATGCTGAATTTGCTCAAGTATTTAAAGCCTTAGGGTGGACAGATTTTGCTAGTGTAGATGAGCCGGGTTCCCGCTTGCTTGCACTTCAGTTTTTATGCACCCTACGAACGGTAGATGAAGGAATTTCTTTTCGGTTTTTCCGTGAATCCTACCGTTTGACTTGGAAAGAACTTAGCACTCTTCTTGGCTTTAATACTCGCTGCAATACCGACTTGGATGGTGCCCTTCCTCAGTTTTCAAAGCATGCTTTTTGGGAGAGGATTACGGGTCTTCCTAGTTGCGTGCGACCTAGAGCTAATCACATCCATCATCCTACCTTGCGTTTTATGCACATGTGGATTGCTATCACTCTTTTTCCAAGGAGTGATATTCGAATTGTGCGCGAGGATGAGCTAAAAATTCTTTTTGCTGCGGTTGATAAGATTAAGATTGCTCCCGTGAAAGCCATGATTCGCCAATGGATAGAAAATCTTGGGACGATAGGACCAATTGAATGTACCTCTTTAGTGACACGAATTGCCATGCGGGTGGGAGCTTTACATGATGCTAATGTTGAATACCTTGCTACACCTCGCTCTCTTATAAATAAAGATTATCTTATTCATGGTCACTCTCTTAAGAATGGTCCGAACGATTCCCTCATATATTATTTTGTGGGATATACAAACGAGTTTCGGTTACCTAACCCGGACCTTCGTTTGTATACTCTCAAAAATCTAACCATTGAGCTCCAAGAAGCGGAGCGGTCTCGCAGGAGTGTATCTTCTCGCAGGGGGCGCACAGATCGGAACAGCCATCTACCTCCGAGATGCCCACACCGCAGCCCACGGCTCATGGCGGGCCGGGGTACAGCCACCCCGGGCTTTCTCCCGGTGGGTACCCAGCCCCGCCACCTCACATGGCCGGGGGATCGGCGTGGCAAACTCCGGGATATGGCCCGGGGCTGTTTTCTCCACAACAACAATGGGAGGAACACTCCACCGACTCCGGATCAGCCCAAGGCTACAACTTTGAGCAGGAGATGAACAACCTCTCCTCACAAATGGGAAGACTCCAAACCACGGCGGAAGACACCGAGTATGCGCTCAACCAACACATCTTGCAAACTCGTCAATGGCAAGAGCGCACCGACACCCAGCTCACCGCCCTCACCAACATGACGGAGCAACAACGAGCCGATCTTTTGGCTTACTTCCGTCACATGGGGTTCATTCCACCAAACCCATGAGCAAGAACAAGCTTGGGGGGGGGGGCAGCACCCTCGCTAAGGTATCATGTATCGCAACTTGTATCCTTTATTGTCTCCTGTTTTTGCTTGTTCTTGCCTCTCATATGAAAAACAAAATAAAAATGATAAAACTAAAAAGAACAAAAAGAAGTAGCTTAGTTTCCTTTTATGCGCTGCAAGTATGTTGCTAGTCTTTCTATGTTGAGATGATGAATAGTTGCTCTGTTTTATTTCTCTCATGTGCCTAGTTTATAATTTAGAACTCTCCTAGTTTTGAGTTTGTTGGCTGGCAAAACTTGCTTAGAACCTGAAACTTGTGGGCTGCACATGCTTGAGCTGCACCTAAGTTGTTGTGAGATGATGATATGGTAAAAAGAGCTGCTATGATCTTGTCCTAAGTTGAACTTGAAATCTCCGGAATTTTGTTCCCAAAAATTGCGAAATCTATAAGTTCCCAAGTGATGATAAATTCCTACCAAAGCCATATGCAAATTTCCTTTGAAAACCTTACTCATTTGCTACTTGTTACTTCATTGAGCTTTATCAAAATTGTGTGACCCTAGTGAGATGCTTTTCATACTCTCATGATCAAGATCACGTACACATTCCACCTCATATGCTACACTTCTACACCGGAAGTTAGCAACATGTCATGCCATCCACCAAAATAAAGACACTCCTCACATTTTATCACCTCTCTTAAAATATCAAAAGAAGGCATGGCTATGCAAAAGAAAAAGAAAATAAGGCTCACAAAAGATGAGCATGAGAAAAAGAAAAAAAAAAAAAAAAAGCTGCTCTCATTTCGAGCATGGAAAGAAGAAAAAGATAGCCATGCCCAAAATCCAAAATAAAAAGAGGTGAAACAAAAAGAGGAGTAGTCACATACACCACCACCATCATTTTCACACTTGCACATCTTGATCTACGATTGTATGACTTGCTATCTCCATGGATCCACTCTTTTGGTTTTGAAAAATATGAATGCAAGTATGCCTCATTTCATATCCTACCTTGAGCTCCACAAAAGCCTATTAGATGTAGGATGAGGCAATACACATGCCTTGGTGAGGAATACAAACACCACTAGAGCGATTCGAGAGTATCACTTGTGGAACGTGGTTTTACTTGAAAAAAATCCTTTGAAAACTTCCGGAGAATAAAAAGCAAGACAAGGGAAGAGAAAATAAATGCTCTATACACCGTTCTCTCTCTCAACCGCCCAAGGTAAAGTGAAAAGCACAAAGCCCCATGAGGACTAAGGGGAAGGGTGAGTTACCATTGCCAACTTATTCAACTCAAGGATGAGTATCTTTGTTATACACTTGGTACCTTTGAGAAGTAGGCATTATAGCAACTCCCGATCAACAACCTAAAGTTCCACTACTTGCTCGGGACGAGCAAGGGGTAAGCTTGGGGGACTTGTTGACTGGTCGTTACGGACCAATTTCGACCGTCAATTAGTCAAATAAATGAGAAGGACTAGGCATGTCTTACACGCATTTTACTTAGAAATAACCTAGTTCCACTTGTACCTCTAGATTTTTAGTGTGCAGGTGGATAATGATGAATTCCAGTGCCCCGAGGCGACAAATCAACACTTTTACAAAACTTCCATTTCGCCGCGGGAATCAACTCCAAGATAAAAGGCCAATGACCACGAAATCCAACACAAAGAAGGCCACAAGCAACCGGAACAAAGACCAACATCCAGTGGGGAGCCAACCGCCAAAGCCCAGCCCAGGAGGGGCCAGGACCAGCTCGGCCGAACCCACCAGGGTGGTTCGGCCGAACCGTCCGGTGGCCCCCCGGCCCACTTTTCTCTCGGCGGTTTGCCCACCGCCTCCGGAGGTCGGTTCCACGCGCATTAAATGCCACCGACCTACGAAACCGCCTGCAGGAGCCGACCTTTCAAGCCTATATAAGGAGGGGTACCCCCCCTCCTTAACACACACAACAACACAAGGATCATTCTCTCCTCACATTAGAAGTTTAGAGGCTTTCTAGGTAGTGCTAGGCTTAGTAGTGGGCTGCCTCATCGCTCCCAAGGTCTTGTGGAGAATTGGGTATAGCTCTTGTATCCTCTCTTTGTAAGACTTGATCTTTTATATATGGAATACTTTCGTTTATATCCTTGTCATGAGCTTGACAGAGTAGTCATGATCTTGCTTGATCGTTCATCGTTCGTTCATATGAGTTCATCGTTCGTTCTTCGTTCTTCATTAATAGAAGATGAACACATATCGAATGTTCTTCGTTCGTTCATACTTGATCATCGATTACTCTTGATCTTACTTGGTTGATTGCCGTTCGTCGCTCATTCTTGAGCGACGAACTCCTTTGCATGACTTAGTGCTAGCTTTGATCCTTTCGTCCGGCTTATGCTAGTTAGACTAATGTTCTTATGAATAGGCTTCGGGTTCATCGTCCCGCAAGGGTGCTCTAGATTTACCACCATGTCGATCCGTAGGGTTGGGGTGCCTCGAGGGATCTAGAGTTGTGGTTAGTGACGCCGGCATGGTGCTGGGGTTATCTACCCACCTTTGAATGTGCTTCGTGTCCCACGGTTTGTAGAGGTAGGTGACAAGAAGTGACAGCCTTGTCATCCAAAGTAATCCTCCACGTTCGGGCATGGCATAGGAGTCTAAAAGGCCGGAGTCGCGAGGCGGACCTCGCGTAAGACGGATCTCCCGATGATGCCTAGGCATTAGACGCTTGCTTGCGCTTGCATGATCTTGGATGTTAGGTAGAAGCTGCGCACTCATATGAATGTTGTATCATTAGGAGTAGTGGTCTGCTAGTCTAGTTTAGCTTTATCTAGGATTGCCTCTATCCCTTTTATTAGAGAATGCATTGCCTTGGTGTGTGTCACACTATCCTCAATTTATTGCTCCTAACCCCTGCATTGGAATGTGATTACTTCATCACTCTTTTGTAACACCATGAGCATAAGTACTCTTATCAACCATGTCTTCCTTTGGGAAAATATAAATACGATACCCTTGAATACTCTCGGGTGAAATGCTACAACGGGTTATCCGTCCGCTTGCGGATATTCATGACCCACCTTATAATACATATCTAGTACTTGTACTGGATGTGGATTATTTGGTTAAATAGTGCAAGTGACTTAAACCCTTGGCTCTCCCGCGGTCACGTGTTTCTTTTCGCGTGACCTTAAGAGATGCCAACACCGTTGCACGCCGATGATCGGGATGGAGTGGTCTTGGCTGCGCAGCAGCAAGAGAGGCTAAAACCCTAGGTAAGTCCAAGAGATGTTTCTGCGGCGGCGCCCGTACATTTATATAGGAGAGACCGCTAGGGTTAGACGAACCTAAACCGAGTCGGCGGACCATTCACGGAGGTCATGCGCGCCGGATTTTGGCGGACCATTCACGGAGGTGATGCACGGAGGTGATGCGCGCAGCCGCGCCCGAGGCGAGCGCGCGCATGTGGTCTTCCTTCTCTCTTTCTCACATTTGCAAGGAAGGCAAGAGCATCCAAGTTTATAAGTTGGTCTCCCTCCACCTCCACTAGCAATGTGGTACTAAAGATTGCACTCCCACCATCCCTCTATGGGTCTTTGAGATTTTCTAGGAATTATAGAAATTATTAATGGGCTTTGGCCCAATAATTCCATCATCTTGTAGGAACTAAAAGATCACCCTGAGAACACCTTCAGCATATACAGGGTCACGGTCTCACAGACGGATCATGGGCTCTATTCAATAATTACAGCAGGCTAATGAAGTCATAATTGGTTGGTCATTGATAGTCATAGCCTAAAAGATGTCCGTAACATGTTTCCTAGATTCTTGCCATGAACGAGAGCATGGAGTTTTTCAATGGGCATGATGGTGTTTCAGCTGGAGTTCGACACTAAGAATCTAAGATCGTCATGCATTGCATAGCTCAGCTCTACAGCAAGTCTACGGAGGAGGACCAAGCTTTTGTTGAGAACGAGACCGAGCCGGGCATGTTTTCATGGATGTGTTGGACGCTGGGACCTCTATCTAATGGCCAGGTCGTGAATCAGTCAGCACATGTAAAAGAGGACAAGGCATTCAACGTCGTATGGTATACCTATCTTTGAACAAACAGGTTCCTCTATTACTTCATCACCCAGCCCTATTTTATCTTCCCTTATTTATTTCATAGTATTCTTTCACATTGGATCTGTTATTCCATACGGTTGGAAAAGAATTGTCAGGAATAAATCAATAAGTCAAATTAAGGTACTATTAGTGAAGCTTTAGAAGTTTATTGGTAATCTTGGTATCTCAATGACACAAGGAGCTCACTTGTGTAGAGACAATGGCATATACGGGACTTACTATTATGCAATGACACCTAAGAATCTTATATTTACTAATTGGAGTCTCCTTTTGATGCCTCCATGTAAATCGGAATAAAATCCTAGAAATTCTCACAAAAAAGCAGAATATCCGACCGTGAAATCAAATGCTCGATTAACTATTGTCATCCGATCTAACATGGTTAAAATTACTCACCTATTCCATTATAAGTTAATGAAAGATAACCTAAAATACCCCTAATATATGTTTCTAAACTATCAAGCTCTGCCACAATAAATAGAAATATAGAATATACCCTAAAGATATGTTGGAATAATTCTAATCTTTATTTTCCTTAGCGCGTGCCGCCGCCATTGTGGCCGTACTTGCGGCTGCACGACACATGCATATGTTGTGGCATCTCATATTTGCTTCGATAGCTTAGCTGCCCCTCCTATTTCAGTTTAGATGTTTAACCTGTGCTTTGTTCTGCGTTCTGCTGCTATATATTGATCAACAACCACAACAGTGGAGGCAACAAGATGTAAACATGGAAGCAGAGTAAAGACCATACAGAGGACACGCGAAACAAGATTGCGTTTTCTGCTACTAGACGCAACTAATGATCTCTATTTCACCCATTTGTTACGTCGGGTGTCACAGGAGGATTTCAAGCAATGATTAACCATGTTGTACATATTTATGTACGTGCTTCTTTTTAATTATTTTTTTCGACTCGATGTACCTCCTTCTCAAAGTTTTCATTTGTAGATAATGGATCAACAGCGGCTTACACGTTCCAGGTAGTAGTTTCAGGCCAAAAGGTGATGGCAAATACCTGAGTCGTTTCTTCAAGGCTCCCTTCAAATTATACAGATCACTGTATACCTAAAGATTTTTTTATTTACGTTTCAAGTATTTGTAGTTATGAATCTTGGCGGCTGCATCCCCGAAGAATGCCTTCTAATTACGGACTCTTCTGGCTTCCTACCTAAGTCCAAGGGATGCAGCTTAATCGAGCTTACTGCATGCTAAGGTAATTTAGCTAATTCTGCTCCTATCTTTGTACTGGGGTTAGTTTGCTAAATATCTGATTCATATATGATAAAAGATGTTCATGCGGCCCTCGATTTTGTTTGTACCACTGGACCTTGTAAAAACTAGATCTGCATTATATTTGAAATTTAGTTTGAGGTCTTATTGTTGCATGTTGTGCAAATTTGTGGACACTATCAAGTAATACACACAATGTTTTATATACGAAAATAGACATACATCATACTTTTAAATTTTCAGAACAGATCATTAATATAAGTACTTCAATTACTAATTGAATTCATTAGAATACAATGAATCTATCGGTCAATTCTGTCAGTCTCATAAAGATAACACAACAATGATCAAGCATTAAAAGATCTGTAATCTGAGTTTACATTTAGGTCTACCCATTCTTGAAGGCAGGAAGGACCGAGTAATTACTCCCATAGGTAATGCATTAATGATCTGAAATCAGAGTTTACCTTCCAAAAAGATTTTTCACTTCGAAGTAAAATATTATGCATTCAAAGTAATCAGCAAATTGTTCCTCTTTTTTTCCTTATTCAAACCAACCGAAGCAATGTCTATTGACACTTTGTTCGTCAGAAGTATCTAGTTACTCTTGCATTATCCATAATATAGACATGACGCCATTATCCTGTGAGATTATGTACCTTAGCATGTGATGTTCTATGATCTGACGACACTGGTAGCTATAGTGAGGCTAAATTATTATCAAAATTAAATCTCTGACTCTCTTTGTTATAATACATATAATGTGGTGCAATTATAAAAAGATAAAATAAATACCTAGCCCGTGCGGATGCACGGGTTGATAGGCTAGTTAAAGTAATAGGAAAGTGATCAATATTTATATAATTGCTGGATCATGCTACAATAATGATAAACAGAGACCTCCATTATTTTAAATTTTTAGTCATTGATTATGAAATGAAGACAGATCTAAATAGTGACATTAAAACAAAAGAAAAGATGTGTATTAAATGAAAGAAAAGAGTTATATGATGAAAAAAATATTAAACAACAGATCTTGAAAAATGCATATAGAAGTTATATTTAGATGTGTGTTCTATCCATGAGAGTTGCACGTGAGGTGGAGTGTTGAACCATAAGTGAATTGCATAACTTTCAACATCAGCTCAAGCTTTAGGATGCAACTGATTGTTACATAGTAACTTAGCAACAATAATAATGAAAAATATCTAATGCTCTCTAATTTGGATCCTAACTTTCTTCTAATCAAATAATTTAATCCATCAAGAAAAAGAAGATTAACAATGAATATATGCACTGACATCATGTACAACATATCAATAATCCATCTTTGCTTTGCAGGATGTCACTATTCTAGCTTTTCATTATTTACAACATATTATTTAAAAGTTTGTTTCACACTTCTATTATCTATTATTTAAGTTTCAATATCCAAGTTAGCAAGTTTAACATTTTTCTATGGTTCAGTAAGTTAGCCTTTTTCCAACATGAGAGCTAAAATATACCATTCTAAGAAACGCAGTTTTAAAGGACAATATGCTAGCCTTATCCAAGTTAGCCTTTTTCTATGAACAATATGCTGTTGGAAAGCCATTATTTTGCCATATGAGATATCACAGTGACAAAATAGGAATCTCCTTTATTAGCAAATTAAACTTCCTACTACGGACTTGATCTCCATGCATTATTTGTATATGTATATCCTTTTCCATTCAAAATGATATCCCATTGGTCAAGTGATTTCATTTATCTAATCAAGCAAAATACTCCATCTCTAAAAAGCTAAAAACACATTGAACTCAGCTGATTGTATTTTAATTAGGGGTCTTCTTGAGACCTACGATGCATGCAGAAAGATTAATCCATGCACACGCTTGGTAAAAACTCATTCAGTTTTTACCTTTCCAGCAATAAGCTACGGTCATGGCGACCTCCATATTGCAACAAACCAAAATGTCCAACTCTTAGTGTCGACCACCGGTGAAGTTCATTCGCCACAGCACAGCTCGCCGCTGCCACAAAGTTAATTTTTCTTTCTCTGGCCCTTTCCATAAACTGCTCTGGATTGACTGCATAAAGATTCACTCCTATCATCAACGATAGCAGAAAGACCCGAAGATTGTGCAATTACCTAATTTTCCAAACAATCTCCTCATTGCGACAAGCCAAACGGCCAACACTTACTTTCTACCACCGGTGAATCATTCATCACAGCACAGCTCGCCGCTGCCATCGGTGTCTTTTCTTTCCCCGCTGCTTTCCATGCACTGCTCCTAATTGATTGCATAAAGATTCATTCTTAATATTAGCACAGATAGTATAGGAGATTGTACCATGATCTCTTTTTGAAAGCATGAAAAAGATTGAGTAATCACACAATGCATTAGACGTTGTTGTAAGTACATATAGGCCTGGAGCACTACTACAATAACCCGCTATAGCGGCGAACGTCTCATTTGACCGCAGTGGCGGTCCCTTGAGGTGTCTGCTGCTAAGTGGGGGTACGGGCCGGTGTCTGGACTACGCACGGAGAATAGTCGTGGACACCACAAGACCGCGGCTAACGGGTCACCGGCCCGCCACTGAGGCACTTTTTAGCCTGCCACTATAGAGCGTAAATCTAGTAGTGGATATGGGATCGGATCACCACGGTTTATAGAAATATGACCGGGAGAATCGGAACAGAATTAGGCATGGTCATACAATATCGGAACTATCCATAATTGTGTCATAACACCTCCCCCCCCCAGGCCGTGCGTCGCTAGCCACAGGGAAGAACGTTAAGACTGGACCTGAACTCAACAGACAGAAGACGATAATCCTTTGGTGAAGACGTCTGCATACCGAGAGGAAGTGGGGACATGCGACACACGTACAGCTCCGGCAGCCACGCGTTCTCGGATAAAGTGAAGATCGATCTGGATATGCTTAGTGTGTTGATGTTGCACCAGATTAGTCGAACTGCACTAACGTTGTCACAGAACACGAGTGTGGCACGCTGAAGAGGAATATGTTACTCCATGAGATGCTATCGAAGCCAGGTGGTCTCAGCAAAAGCTTTAGCAACAACACGATATTCAACCTGGAGCGTGAAACAGTAGGTTGGCACTTGGCGGACCAAGAAATCAAGTTGACACCAAGAAAGACACCGCGGCCAGACATGGAACGACGAGTATCGGGACAGCCAGCCCAGTCATCATCGAGTAGGCAACTAGTGTAGACAGTTTCGTACAGCGAAGGTGAAGGCCATAATCCAGTAGTCCCTTGAAGGTAGCGGAGAATGCGCTTAATGAGCGCATAATGAGGCTCTCTCGGGTCATGCATGTGAAGGCAAACCTGCTGCACAACGTAAGCAATGTCAGGGCCAGTGAAGGTAAGGTACTGTAAAGCACCTTCAAGTCCACAATAGTGTGTCAGATTGGAGACCGGAGAGCCCGCCCGAGAGGAGAGCTTAGCACCGACATCAGCTGGCGTGGAGCAAGGTTTACAATTGGGCATCCCAGCACGATCAATAATACCGAGGTCAAACTGCCGCTCCGAGAGGTGAAAAACACCATCCGGACGGGTGATATAGTGACCCGGAAAGTCATGTTGAGGGCCTAGATCCTTCATAGATAACTCCTGCAGAAGAGCTGCAATAATAACGCGGCAAAGGCGATACTCGGAAGAGGTGGTCCGCACTATATCATCCGCATTGAAGAGCAAATAAACAGTCTCAGAACCACGTCAATAGACAAACAGGGAAGAGTCGGACTTAGCACTCGAAAATCCCAAGGAGATGATGTGAGAGGCGAAGCGACTGTACCAACCACATGGAGCCAGCTTCAAACCATAGAGACTCTTGTAGAGGCAGCACACAAAGTCTAGATGAGCACTCTCAACAAACCCAGAAGGCTGAATGTAGTAAACTGTCTCATCAAGAGTGCCATCGAGAAAGGCAGTCTTGACATCAAGCTGGCGACGTGGCCAATCCCGAGAAAGAGGAACTGTCGAACTGTCCGGATAGTGGTAGGCTTAACGACTGGACTGAAGGTTTCAACGAAGTCAACTCCAGGACACCGAGTGAAACCACAGAGTACCCAGCATGCTTTGTTACGCTCTAGAGAACCATTAGACCGGAATTTGTATTTGAACACCCACTTCCTAGTGATAACATTGGCACCAGATGGTCGAGGAATAAAATCCCATGTGTTGGAGAGGAGTGCAGCAAACTCATCTCACATAGCATCCTGCCAATGTGGATTGGCGAGGGCACAGCGAAAGGTCTTCGGAACTGTGGATAGTGGAGCAACATGCAGGTCCAATCGGATAGTCGGCTGACAGAAGCCGCGTTTGCCGCGCGTCACCATACCATGCGCGTTATGAATCAATGGAATGATGACGGCATTGGGAGGTACAGCAGCAGGGAGGAGACCTCGGAGAAGGGAAAAGAAGTCTCGCCAAAGGTGACATGGCGTGAAATAATGAGACAATTGGTGGAGAGATCTAGGCAACAGTACCATTTGTGCTCGGTCGTGTAGCCAAGGAAAACACAAGGCATGGTGCGAGGAGCGAGCTTATATGGTGCAACTGCGGAGAGGTCGGGATAGCACAAGCAGCCAAACGCACGTAGGTGAGCGTATGATGGTGGAGTGTCGTAGAGTGCGTGGTAGGGGGTGGAGGAAGACAAAGTCTTAGTGGGATGGCGAGTCAAGAGATACAAGGCAGCATGAAGAGCCTTGACCCAAGTAAGACGAAGGAATACTAGTCCTGGAATAGAAGGGAGCGGATAATGTTATTGGTGCTACGAAGAATGTGTTTGGCCTTACCATTCTATGGAGATGTGTGAGGGTAGGACATCCGTAGGAGAATGCCATGAATGAGAAAGAACGGGCGAGTGGAGGAATTGTCGAACTCACGACCATTGTCACATTGAACGCTCTAAATCGTGGTGCCATACTATGTGCGGACATATGCAAAAAATGAGCCGGAGTAAAGTGTTAGATTTTTGGCGTAGGGGGAAGGTACAAGAGTAGTTGGAGCAATCATCAAGAACAACTAAATAATATTTGTAACCAGAGACACTAATGACAAGAGAAACTAATGACAGGTGATGTCCATAGATCATAATGTATTAAATTAAAATTCTTGACAGCACGACAACTCGAAGAACTAAAAGGAAGCCTAACATGATGACCAAGTCGACAAGCATGAAACAAAGTTTCTGGTTCATTATTGTTGCAAGAAATAGCAGAAGAGGCAATTAAGCTAGAGAGGCCTTCACGACCAAGATGATCGAGGCAATGGTGCCAAAGCGAGCAGGAGGTGCCAGCAACGAGTGCAAGTGGGCGAAACACCGAGGATAGGAGTTGGTAGAGTGGCCCGAACTATTGCACTTGGTGATCGTGCTCTTGGTTCCAAGATCCTTCACAAAAAAAACCATACAGGTCAAATTCAATGGAACAATTATTCTCTATTGTGAATTGATGCATAGATATGAGATTTTTGAGTAAATGTGGCGAAACAAGGACATTATGAAGAATAAAAGAACCATGAGCATGAGCAAAAGAGATAGAACCAATACTTGCCACATGTAAAATAGAGCCATCACCTACAACAATGCTAGACGGTATCGAAAGGGATGGTGGGGAGAGGGAGGAAAGAGTACCGGACTTAGAGGTCATGCGTGTTTTAGCACCTCGTATCCATGAGCCACTCTGGTTGCTGTTGCAGCGTCATGGTGTTGAAGTTTGCCACAAGGATGGCTTGGTCCCAGTAGAGGCCGCCAGGGAGAGAGGTCTGATATGAATAGCACTTGTATTCAATATGAGGGCACTAGGGCAAGATATATACATGTATAGGTGTGGGTAAATATGCACAAAGCCTCTTATACAAAAGAAAAACTACAAAATTACATATACATCTATCAAACCCACCCCCTCCCCCTCAAATTCAAGGTGGATAAAGAACACTAAGTTTGGAAAGATAAAACATGTGTCCGGTGCTCGTCTATGCGTTGGCAAACAAATCAGCCAACTGAATCTATGCAGGAACATACCGAGGAGCAACCATGCCATCCCGAACATGTGCTCATGTATAAAAAGTATCAACCCTAACATGCTTACCGAGTTCATGCTTCACCGGATCACGAGTCATACCGATAGCACCTCGTACCGTCGAGAAAAGAGGAGTCGGTCAAGAAACGAAACACCAAAATCCTCAAGCAACCACCGTAACCATGTGACATCCGCTGTCACACGAGCCATAGCACGCAACTCAGCCTCTACACTCGAACGAGAAACCGATGTCCGCTTCTTAATCTTCCAAGCAATAAGAGAACCACCAAGAAACACACAAAAAGTAGAAAGAGAATGACGACCGTAGGGATCACTAGCCCAGGTAGCATCACTATATGCCTGAAGCTGTAAAGAGCTGGAGCGTGCAAAGAACAAATGACGAGATATAGTCCCACGAAGATAACGTAGGACACGAAGCAAGTGAGTGTAATGAAGTTGGGTGGGCGCTTATACAAACCGACTCGGAATATGCACGTAATGCAAAATATCAAGACGAGTCACACCGAGATAAACAACACTTCCCACAATATGACGATAGCGAGTAGGATCGTAAAGAGGCCCACCATCGACAGCACGAAGATGAACATTGATCTCCATAGGAGTCTAAACTGTATGAGTATTAGTGAGAGAAGCACGATCAAGAAGGTAATGGAACTACCCTTCTTGGGACAAATAGAATCCCTCGTGTGTAGACGAAATCTCAATCCTAGGGAAGTAACGGAGAGGACCAAGATCGGACATAAGATACTCCTCACTAAGACGTGCCTTCACAAACGCTATATAGTCGAATCATCTCCCATAATGATCATATCATCAACATAAAAAAGGAGAAAAGTCCAACCACGAGCAGAAGTGTGAACAAAAAGTGTTGGATCATGATTGCTGTCGAAAAACCAGCAGCGGTGACCATAGAAGCAAAGCGCTCGAAACCAAGCACGAGGAGCCTCGCGAGCAACGAAGACGACAAACCATGCCCTCAGGAATAGAATACCCAGTGTACTGGACGCATATACATCTCCTCACGCAACTCACCATTAAGGAAGACATTCTTGACATCAAGCTGAGAGATGGACCACTCACGAACAGAGGCAACAACCAAAAGAGTGCGAACAGTAGTCATATGAGCTACAGGTGCAAAAGTCTCATCATAGTCATGACCATACCCCTATTGGAACTCGCGAGCAACAAGACGAGCTTTATAACGTTGAAGAGAACCATCGTAGCGAGTCTTGACCTTATAAACCCATTTAAAGGTAATAGGTCGGACACGTGCGGGAAGAGGAATGAGGTCCCACGTGCTAGTATGCTCAAGAGTAGCAATCTCCTCGGCCATAGCATGCTACCATTCCCGATGAAGAATAGCATCTTGATAAGACATAGGTTCGGAAAGAACCATAGTAGAAAAGGAAGGATGAGAATAAACATCAGGAGGACGACGAGTACGACTACCATGTCAAAGAGGATGCTCGGGTGAAGAATCCTTAGAGGAAGATGCGTCAAGCAGTAAAAGATGGCTCAATAGGAGAAGAAGGCTCATCAGGAAGTAATGACGTATCGGGAGAAGAGGGCTGAGCAAAAGACCGATGAACTCGTCGGGTATAGACCTGTGTCATCGGCGGCTTCACGGAATAGTCCGGGGCCGTAGAAGGACCTCGAAGAAGACACCGGTGAAGGAGGCACACCACACCAGTACTAACAATCGAGGCATTGGAAAAAGTCAAGAAGGAAAGTGGGTCAACTAAAGATACGTAAGAAGTATCCAATGATGGACGAGGATAATAAGGACGTGATTCGTCAAAAACAACATCCCGAGAAACACGCATGCGACGACCAACTGGTTCCCAACATCGATAACCCTTATGCTCAGCACTATAGCCTAAAAAGATACACTCGTCGACCGAGCAGTCCACTTAGTGCGCTCGCGAGAAGGAACGAACACATAACACACACAACAAAAAAGACGAAGGTTAGTATAATCTGACAATTTGTGACACAGTACGCTCGTAAAGAATCCCGCCATGAAGGGCTGATGAAGGCTGAATATTAACCAAGTAGTTGGTAGTAGAAACAGCCTCAGCCCAAAAGTGAGGAGGAACACAAGAGGCGATCGTAAGAGCACGAGCAGTCTCAAGAAGATGACGATGCTTGCACTCAGCGACACCATTTTGAGCATGAGCGCTAGAACATGAAAACTGAGCAAGAGTGCCATGCTCAGAAAGAACCCGACGAAGAGCGCTAGAAAGGTACTTTCGTGCAGAATCAGCACGAAAAACATGAATGCACATGTCAAAATGAGTGTGAATCATACCAGTAAAAGTCTTATAGATAGATAAAGTCTCACTACAATGTTTCATAAAATAAATCCATATGTGGCGAGAAAAATCATCTATAAATCTACATATCTTTAAAAGACCAACCCACTAAAAGGCCTTGATTGCTATTTCTCTCGACTCTCAGCGAGCCACATCATCTGAAATATTTCATCCATTAGATCTCAGGTTACATCGCATCGTGACCATACCTTACAGCCAACCTTCTTCCTTCCCTACGCATCCACATATTTACTTTTGTTGAGGAACTGGTGACGTATAAATACACTAAAGAGACCACCCACGAGAATTAAAGTCAGTAATTGTACAGCTCGCCTAGACCATGCATTCAGACATTGCAATAATGTTCAGCTAGGTAACTGAAGCCGCTTTTCCACATTTGATTAGTTACATTGCACGTATTAATTTCATCTTTGCGAAAACTGCCACTGAGCATGCATGGTGTTTTCTCTTCCACTTCCCCTGCTAGCATTAAATGTGATGCGTTTAGTCATCTTATAAGAAGCATCCATACAGTGAGACAACATGACAAAGTTTGCGTGCAAAAAGCATGCGAGAACATGAAACGATCAGTGTATAGGTGCCCAAGACACAAAGAATGCATGTCGGGCTAGCCGCCTTCTAGGTCTATGGCCATGCACTCAAATGTACCAACGCTTCAGGCCTTCTTGACATATAAGAATCCTCCTGTCCTCTCTGTAATTTCATACACAGATTCTCCCAATACGTGAGATCCAACAGAGATCTACGAAGTTCTACAAGCAGCAAGGAGAAATATTAGTTGTTACTGCTCTTTCTTTTGTATGATCAGTTTATTCTCTATGATAAGATGTACAAAGTGGAAGCAAAATTATGCATTACGTATTTATTGTTATGTTCTGTTCAGTGCCTTCTTGACTTCTTTTTATTAAACTTTGTTAGGTAAGGTAATAATATTGGAATTGCTACAACAATTCTACTTTGCATATAAGCAATTTGCATCTACCTGAAATTCATTACGGAGAGATGTAACCACTATCTACAACTGCTGCAAATTTTATAAGGTTTCAGACTTCAAAATAGTTGGATTTTTAATTAATAGTCATATATTTAGCAATAAAAGTCCAAACACCATTACAATCTCAAGCAAAAGGAATGTGAGTATATATATATTTAAAAAAAAAGCCTCTAACCAAATAATTTCCTGAGGATGCCACCGTAAAAAAAATTATCAATCAGAGCTGCAGCATTTGTTTTTATTACTATCTTCTAACATAGGGTAATTAAAAGGTTGTTTTATAAGCCCCGCAGCAACGCGCGTGGTATTACCTAGTAGTATATAATATCGATGCCCACCCTGTGCAAACAAAGGGAGCTGGACCCCTTACATCTCAATGAACAAGATCAAAAGGACGCTCGGACACTCGACTGACTAGAATGGTAGGGAAGCTGTATCCGCTTGCCTAATCTACAACCCTGACATTAATGTAAAGACTCATGACCTGAAACAGACCCCAAAAGACCATGACGAATCATAGTCGATAGATGAGAGCCACAAATATGACCCAAACGATGATGCCACCGAGCAAAAGATGAAGTCGCCGATGCAGCGGACCCGGAGCCAACAACACTACCGGACGTAGCGGAAGGAAGATGAAGCCAGTCAAGCTCCCAAAGACGCTATGAATCATGGCGCCGAGGGCTAGTGCTAACTAGGTGACCCACGGAACGATCCTGAACATAGCAAAAATCAGAATCACATGACAGTCATTATCCGTAAGTTGACCAGCGGACATAAGCTGCATAATGAGATCCAGGGATTGAAATCCCGGACTGTAGTGGAAAAAAATCCCGGTGAAACCGGAACGGAATCCCGGATTGCTACAGTATCCAGGTCTGGTTTCACACGGAATACCCGGAATCCTGGTCGTCCCGGTCCGGATCGGGATTCCCGGAATCCATGGAATCCGACCGGATTTCGACCGGGATTTCAATCCACAAGAAACATGAGGAACA
This sequence comes from Chloris gayana, assembly GCA_031894775.1. NCBI lineage: Eukaryota > Viridiplantae > Streptophyta > Magnoliopsida > Poales > Poaceae > Chloris > Chloris gayana. Next base: position 32,826 of record JAUNZO010002264.1, read on the forward strand.
GAAAAAGAGTCGGTTAAAAGAGTGCCCTTCCAAACAACAGGAAGAGGGGATCCATCGATAGTATGAATAAAAGAAGATCGAGGTGGAGAAACCATGGAAGATAGAGAAGCACAATGTGGAGTCATGTGAAAAGAAGTACCGTAGTCAAGAATCCATGGACAAGTACCCGAAGTAGAAGAGTGAGATCCTGAACCGCAAGACCGAGAAGCAGCATCCGAACCTATAGGTGCGAGAGGGCTGAGTCAAAGTACCAGCAGCTCCTCATGACGACGGGGTGGCAAGGCGACCGAGTAACCTTATAGGATCCCGAGTGTCCAATCTAGCAGAAATCCCCCGAAAACCTCCATCACCGCGAGCCAACGGAACCCCGAGAGGACCGACGAGCATGAGCCTTCTTCCGAAAACAATAAGCCTCCACATGACCCTCCTTGCCACAATGGTTACACCGAAGAACACCGCCACCACCTCGACTCCCGCACGAAGGCACCGTAGGTGTAGGCACCTTAAAAGTAGCGGCCGAAGACGGTGAAGAACGAGCAGCTAGCCTCGGACTGTAGAAAACCACCATCGAAGATGAGTCTCCTCATTACGAATCTTAGCAAGATCCTCCAGCAAAGAGACACAAGGGTGACGAGCAAGGAGTTGAGCATGGTGTTGCTCCAACAGATCCTCGAAGCCGAGTCAAGAAGTCGTAAGTCCGACGAAGCTCCAAGGCCTTCTTCCGACTCGGGTAGGACTCACATGTGGTAGGACATAATGGAGGACAGAGAGAGTCAAGCCGACGCCAGAAATCTGACCATAAAACTCATCAATCGTGCTATCACCCCGACGAACAAGATGCTCCCGACGTATGGCAGCAAGAAGAGCAGACTATGCGAAGCCTCTATGTTCACAAAGAAAAGTCCACATCTGATGCGCAAAGTCCAACAAAGCAATCTCTGCATAAAACTGATCCTCCATACTACCAACAACAATAGAAGCAGCTCGAGCATAATCATCAATCCATGTCCCGTATGCAACAAAATGAGAATAAAAAAAACCAAATTATCATCATGCTCAGCTTGCAACTTCACCACAGTAGCATCATAAGCTGCAAGGTCCTTATATGCCTCCTTCTCCTCTTTAGAAGCCTTCTCTGGAAGCACAAGCTTTGTTGGAGGAGTAGGACGAGGTGGACAAGACATATCACCAATCGAAACTCCCAAAGACGTAGACCACATATAAGAATCTGAAGACGAGGAACCTAGTCTCGATAGTTGGTGCCATTGAAAAGCACCGAGCAGCAGAGAATAGCAACCCCACTAGATGAAGACGATAAAGGAGCCATGGCGACGACAAGAGCACGAGAGAATAGCGGCGCAAGTAGCAGTTTTTTTTGGGTGCTCTACCTGCTATATGAAATCGGCGAGAGAAAAATGGTCAAAGAAAAGACCGCACAAACGAGCCGAACAGAACAAAGTAGACCCTTTTGTTTTTTTAATAACTGAGCCAAAAGGATCGAGCCGAGCCGACAGGCCGATCGGAGCCGAGCAACCGTCTCGGAAATAAAAGCCGGTGGACTCGCACCCAATCAGGAAATCCCTACATCGGCGGCAATGAAGGAGAGAGCTCCGCTTGTAGACGGTGGTGACCGAGCAACTCTTGGTGGCGGTACGTCCGTGCATGAAGGGAAAGGCAGCGGCGACCGAACGCCACGTCCGTGCACGAGGGAGAAGGCAGCGGCGACGGTAGAATCTCGTGAATGGAGAAGGCAGTGGCAGCATAGCCTCGATGATGAAGATGACGACTTCGGCGTGAATCGAGATGCAGCTGAGCGTCCCAAAGAAAAGGACAGTAGTGACTAAGACCTTGATCCGATCTATTCGCGACGCATGCAAGTGCAGGTGCAGGAAAAAAGGAACATGACGGCAGCTACGAGAGATAAAAAGCCTAACCTTGGCTTTAATACCATGATATGAATAGCACTTGTATTCAATATGAGGGTACTAGGCCAGAATATATACATGTATAGGTGTGGGTAAATATGCACAAAGCCCCTTATACAAAAGGGAAACTACAAAAATACATATACATCTAACAAGGTCCAGCCCCGAGAAGCAGGTGGGCCTTGAAAACCTGGTGAGGCAGGCTGCGTAGGAGCTCCGTAGAAGGTCCGTGGGCTGGTGAAGCAAGGCAGCCCAGGAAGCCGCGCGAGTGAAAGCGCCCGTGGATTGGCGCCAATGGCGGGTGGGCCGGCAGCGGTGCGGATTGTGGTAGCATAGTGCGAGGGCCTGGCTTGGCGAAGTGGGCCGATTGAAGGCGGCCTGGCTTGGCGAAGTGGGCCAATTGAAGGCGGCCCGGCAAGGATCGACTCCAACCCACATTTGGAATGTGCCGGTAAATGGGTTGAAACCGCCGGGCTAGGCCGACCGGTTGGCGATGGGCCGTAGGGCAGGCCTAGGGCTAGCACCAGGTGCAGGAGATCTACCGCTTGTAATCTTCTTGCCGGAGCAGCGGTTCTTTCTGTTGCCAAACTAGTTGCTGGTGGAGCCTTGCTGGTGGAGCCGAACCGGGCGGCCGGCGGGGCAGCTGTGAGAGATGGGCGACTCGTGCCGGCGATGAAAGCCTTGGGAGAGGCAGCCTGCTTGGTGCGCATGTTCATCTCCAAGAGCTGCAGGTCAGAGAGCATGCTGGGCGCCGTCTCTCGGATGAGATCATCAAGATATGCAAACCTTTTATTCAGGCCGCGAAGGACGTTGATGATGAGCGTCCTGTCATGAACGGGCTCGCCGAGGTCAGCAAGCTGGTCGGCAATAGTCTTGAGGCGACGACAATACTTGGTGACCCCCAAGTCCGCTTGCACGACAGTTCGGAATTCAGTGTCAAGAATCATGGCCCTGGTCTCGCGGTTGTCGATGAACTGCTGCTCGAGTCCTAGCCGGATGAGGCAGGCGGTAGGCAGGTCGTTTTCCTGGTTGGTGACAACTTCATGAAGCTCCGGGGTCAGGGTGTGGTAGAGCCACCGATTGTAGTGGGGCGAGGTGACGTCGAGGATAACAGGCACTAGGGACATGATGTTGAGAATGCCCATGGCCTGGGCATGCAGGGCGGCCGTCACGGAGGCAAGTTCAGCAACGTAGGCAGCTTCATATTCTTCATCGGCACGACGGGCGGTGGGATGCGATCTGCCTCGACGCCCTCGTCATGGAGGCGTTCGGCCTCCCGGCGGGCCGCCTCGCCATGCTCCTTGGGGTGAAGGCTGCGATACGCTTGTTGTGGTCATCGTCGACGATGGTCTTCTACATGAGAGAGAGAGAGAGAGAGAGAGAGAGAGAGTGAGTGAGTGAGTGAGTGAGAGAGAGAGAGAGAGAGAGTGAGTGAGTGAGAGAGTAGTAGTGGCAGCGCGGAAGGGAGGTGGCGGTGGCGTGCTAGATTGAGCGGAAGCGGAAGCAGTTCGCAGGATCGAAGCCTAATGATACCATGAAAGCTTGGAAAAGATTGAGTAATCACACAATGCATTAGACCTACGATGACATGAGTACATATAAGCCTAGAGATGGGATCGCGTCACCACGGTTTATAGAAATATGACCGACAGAATCAGAACCGAATCACGCATAGTCATACAACATCAGAACTATCCATAATTCTATCTAACACTTTTTTCAACTATATAACTTACTCCCTTAGTATTATTAGGTTTATTTCAAATCTACTTAGAACATGTTTCTTAATTTTTAAGTTGTGGTGTAAATGTACACGGAGAAACATACGTGAACCTTCCATGTACCTACCTGAGTATCTTGCTGTTGGCTGGCACTGAGTACCAGAGTTCCTTGTCTACGTATGTGATCCTTTATCATCACCAACTTTTCTTTGTGTTGAGTACTTATCCTATGAGAATACATTACTCGAGATATTATTCATAAGAGCAAATTCCTTATGTGTCCCTGTTTTAAATGTCTATACCTTATTTATCCCTGCTAAATCTCAGCTTCCCTTCTGTGCACCAAATTTAAGCATCTATACCTTTTGTGCCCTTTTCTGTTAGTCAACGATAAAAATCAAGCGGTTGACTGTTACCTCAACCGTCCTAGGATAAATAATTCCCAATCTGTCCCTGGCTCAACCCAACCAACCGTGGCTTAGAAAGAAAAAAAACGATCGAGCACGAGCGAGTCAGCGCCGCCGTCGCCATGGGCGCGACCCGTCCTGCTCCTCCTCCCGCAACTCCAGGCGCGACCCGTCCCGCGCCTCCTCCCGCGACTCCAGGCGCCAGCACTCCCGCGCCTCCTCCCAGGCCCCCTGTTGCACCCCCTTCTGCACTCCCTCCTGCGCCCCCTACAGCGCCCGTTGCCGGGGCTCCCTTGGGCGCGGCCCCTCCAGCGCGGCCAGATGGCCTCGTCGAGGGTGCGCCGCCGACCCAAGCGCCGATCGGGCTGGAGGTATTGGCCCAGGGCGCGGCCCCTCATGCTGGAGCGCACGCCGGTTCCAACCTTGTAGAGGAAGGTCTACAGTCCAGAGCTTCCAATTTCAGCAGCAAGATGAAATGGCTTCCTAAAGGGTAAGTAAAATTGTAATTTGACTAGTGTGCTAGAGTAAGTAAATAACTTCTAGTTATCTGTGCTGAAGGATTTTTTTTTCATATACAGAATGGATCCTAACTCAGGTTGTAGAGTTGTAATTAAAGTTCCTGCCTATGTGGAATTGCCCGGTGAGATTTATCATGTCACTGAGAATCTGAAGTTTGTAGTAGACAAAGACACAATAAATTGGGTTGATTTCTTAGCTGACCTAGAGGCAAAGATTAAACATGGCAAGGAGCAAGAATTGCACGTATCTTTTTTGGACAGAATTAGTCAAGAATATGTAGAGATTGGCTCTGATAGTGCTCTACTCAATGCATTTTCTCAGTATTGGGACTTACGAAGGCTTCCGTTGCAAGCAATTGTTCATGATTTAGATGAACTTGAGACTTGTGTTGTTCCATGTGTTCCCTCAATTGCAGGAGCAACACCTCAGTTGGAGGATGAGGAGGAGGATGAGGAGAAGGTTGATGAGGAGGAGGAGGAGGTTGATGAGTTAGAGTTATTAGGTCCAAATTATGTGCCCGAATATGTAGGTCTCGATGATGAGGGCCTTTTCTTGGGTGAGAATGATGATGTTGCTGCTGCTACCCCTATTAGTGATGTTGCTGTGGTGCCAAGTGTGGTTCCTAGTGTGGTTGTTGAAGAGAAGGAAGATGAGGCTATTGATGATGCTGATTGGGAAGGCACAGAAGATGACAATTTGGTTATTCCTATAGTTGTGCATGACAAAGATAATCCAACGATGAAAGTGGGCACAACATTCTCAAATATCCATGAATTTCGGATTGCAATTTCTCAATATGCAATCAAAAGGGAATTTGAGTTCAATATTGACAAGAGTGAACCTAGAAGGTATAGAGCTCATTGTGCAGCGGAGGGATGCAATTGGTATATTTATGCAAAGCCGATGATGGATAACACTACATTTCAGGTATATGAGAAACGTTTTTTTTCTTTGTACCATATTGTTTTTTTTTCTTTTAGAGGCATTCATTTAAAATTGTTTATACTCATAGGTTCGAAGGCATAGAATGAAGCATACGTGTGCAAGCACACAAAGGAGTCAAAAGGTAAAGAATGCCACAAAAGCTTGGATTTGTGAGAACGTGTTGGATTGGCTAAGAAAAGATGCTACAGTTGGGGCAACTGAATTAGAGAGGAGGTTGCATGATAAGTATCACATTCACATCCCTTATAGGAGAGTGCATGCTGGCAGGAACATGGCATTGGACAAATTGTATGGTTGTTGGGAAGATAGTTTTGAGAAATTGTACAACTTTAAGGCTGAAGTGGAGAAGAGGTGTCCTGGGTCTATAGTTGAAATAGACACGGAGGTGATGAAGGGAAAGCAGTGCTTTAGGAGAGTATTTGTTGCTCTCAAGCCTTGTGTGGATGGATTTCTCAATGGATGTCGACCTTTTCTCGAGCATTGATAGCACTGTGTTGACAGGAAGGTTTCGAGGACAACTAGCTACTGCTTGTGCTATTGATGGCCTGAACTTTATGTTCCCAGTTGTATATGGTGTTATTGAATCTGAGACAAAAGTGGGTTGGATATGGTTTATGGAACGACTTCGAGCAACTATTGGGTGCCCACCAAATCTTGCCATATGCACCGATGCGGACAGAGCATTTGTGAAGCTCGTGAGTACGGTTTTCCCTCAAGTTGAGCATAGGGAGTGCATGAGACATCTAGTGATTAACTTTAGAAAGAAGTATGTTGGAAAAGTATTTGACGATAACTTGTGGGCAGCAGCTTATTCATGGACTCCGAAGAGTTTGAGGATCATTTGGCACCAATGGTTGAAGCTAGATCTGACATACAAACATATTTTGCTACATGGCATAAAAGGTTGTGGAGTAGAAGTAAGTTTGCAGAAGGTTGCAAAGTTGATTATGTGACTAACAACCTAGCTGAATGCTTTAATAATTGGGTTAAAAAGCACAAGTGCTTGCTAGTAGTTGATTTGCTAGACAAGATTAGACAAATGCTTATGATAAAATTCAGAAAAAAGGAGGGTGATAGGAAACACAATGGATTGTCTTATTCTTCCAAGTATCATGAACCTTCTTAATGAGAGGAGTAGAAACTTGTGCTATGATGTTGAGTCTAGCAAGTGAAACAATGGCTGAAGTGAGTGGGAAGGATATCTCGGGACATTTTAGACACATTGTTGATCTCCATGCATGCACATGCACTTGCAAAGCGGTGGCAGGTAACCGGTTTGCCTTGCTTCCATGCTCTTGCTTTCATAACATCGCTTCCAAGTCAAAAAATTGCCAACTTTGTCCACCCATACTACTACATTGACAAGTTCAAGATGGCTTATGCCGGAGTCATTCCACCACTCACCGATCAATCTAAATGGCCTAAAGTAGACCTTGGATTTAAGCTTCATCCACCCATACTTAGAAGAACTGCAGGGAGACCTAAGACACAACGGTACAAGGGAAGTCATGAAGGTGGTAGAAAGAGAGCAAGTCCAACTCCGTAGTACATGTGGGGGTAAAGGGCATCAGTGGAGGACATGTAAAAGAGGCCAACCCGACGCAGATGATGTTCCAAAAAAAAAGAGGTATAATTTAATTGTTTTTATTTCCACATTGCAATGATAGCCTTCTGTTCTTACTCTTTTTCTATATTGTGCATACAGGAGGAGAACAAAAAAGGCCACAAATGATGGTGGCTCAAATCAGCTAACCCCAATGGAGGATGGTGCGAATCAGGTTGACCTAGCTCCATCAAATAATCTTGAAGCTTTGTGCTCTACAACACCTCCTCGTGTGCCTAAGGCGCTTCCTCCACCCGATAGCCCGGCATTTGGAACAAGAGCTAGGAAGAAGCTAGGTGGAAAATACTAAGTGGGCTGACTAGCTTTTTATTTTGTTGCAAAACTGTTGCAAAACTATTTCATGGATGTCATGTAGCCAACACTTCTATTTTGTGTATGCAAGACTCGGACGCGTGATATTATTTCTATTTTAATGGCGCCTCTCTTTTGCATTTGTTGCCATATTATAGTTGACTATTCATATTTGGGGCAAATAAGAGTGATCATATTAAATGGTACATTTAGGGACAGATAAGGTATACCTCCTAAAAGCGTATATATGTCCATAGAAAAAAGTTAACCGAGTTGGATGGAAAAGGGCACAAAAGGTATAGATGCTTAAATTTGGTGCACGTAAGGGAAGCCGAGATTTAGCAGGGACAAATAAGGTATAGACATTTAAAACAGGGACACATAAGGAATTTGCTCCATTCATAAAGGATATGGTGGCACATTGAATACG